>WBMY01002475.1:587890-641608 GCA_013397315.1 Donacobius atricapilla
TTTTTTTTCCGTAAATATTTGAGGTATAAGTTTTTAAGGTGAAAGTAAATATGCATGGTGGCTAGGTGAGTGTAACAACAAAAGCCATATTGCTTGCTTCTGAAGCTTGGCTGCCAGTTTTTTCTCAACTGACTGAACTTCAAAAGTAGGTTGCATATTTCTGCCACACCTTCTTCATGCACTTTTCATCATTTTGCAAGGATATAGTTTTACTAGGAGTCAAAGCAGTACACATTGTAGTGAGGGAGATAAATCAAACAGCTTCTAATTTATCTCCCCAAGATTTGTGAGAGTTTTGCTTTGGAATATTTTTGGGGAGTTTTCATTCATTTATCTTTAAAGGGAAGATAGAAAGCAACTTGACTGTTACTGTAGGTCTAAGGAGAAGGAAGCACCACCTTTACTCATTTAAGAATGGTGGATCTGGAATGCTATTGCTGTGCAGTGATAAAAAGAAGAGAGGCAGGAGCAGCAAATGAAAAATGGCTTTTAGTTTTCAAAATAAGTTTGTAGCAAATAAGAGGATAGAGTTTTGAACTGAAGTATTTTCAAAATGGCAAAATGATCTTCAAGCTTCTATATTTTCCATTTACTATGGTGTTGGCCTTGAGTGGTTGTTGCTGTCTGATAGCAGCTCAGAGCTCTGCATGTCTGGATCAATAAAACATGTCCAATAATGTCTGAAAGCTGCAAGCAAAGCACTTTCACCTTTTCTATACTGTTGTTTTTCAGACATGTTATTGTCCACTACTACAGCATGTCATGAAACTTGGAGTACCCAGGGGGTATATTGAGAGGCTAAGTTAGACCATTTTAAAACAATGAGTAAAAGCTGGTGCGAAAACTTCAGGGATTTCTCTTAGGGAGAGAATTTATCAGAGACGGCTGGCAGAGGAGGGGATAGGAATCATAAAAGCAACCTTGTCTCTTTTTTTCTTTGTCTTCCACATTCCTCCATTTCCAGAAGGAACAAGACAGTAGTTGTTGTTCTCTGGGTTTGTAGGTCTGTTTCACTCACATCTGTGTCCTGTATTAGATAAGAAGAAAAGTGTCACAGAACAGCCAGAAGTTGGTTTGGTTTGGGTAGCTATGGGTTCAGGGACAGTGAGGAGGATGAGAAGTAAGGTTTTGCAGCCATTATTTGGCATTCAGCTGATGTGTGACATCTATTCCTGATTGTCTCAGACAAAATCCTGCATTCACCTGACAAGCAAACCCACAAATTCTCTACGCAGAGCACCACAAGATGCATCATCCTTCTGTATCTGAGGGAC
The DNA here is from genome assembly GCA_013397315.1 of Donacobius atricapilla. NCBI lineage: Eukaryota > Metazoa > Chordata > Aves > Passeriformes > Mimidae > Donacobius > Donacobius atricapilla. The sequence goes on from WBMY01002475.1 coordinate 589,165, forward strand.
TTAAGGGATGATGAGACTGAATATTGCAGTGATCCCTCAGTGACTCTGCCACTCACAGTGAAGACAGGAGTATGCAGGTGTGCAGCTTATTTTCAGGATGACCTAACACTGTGGTTTAAGCAGCCACCACTGCTTTCTTAGCAGCTGGGAGAATGTTTGACTGTGGCAGCACAGTCGGTGTTACGTGTGGCGTGGTATCACTCTAACACAGAAGCAACACTGAAGCTGCAGTGGCCTTCAGGTAGAGACCTCAAGTGTGAAAGAAGCATCTAAATCTCTCCTGACAGTTGCCTTGGGATACCACAGAATGGAATGAGATCTGGAATCTGTTCAGCCCTTGTGCTGCATTTGGTGCAGCGCTAATGCTTCACAAGTTTCCAGCCAATAAAAACTTGTTTATGGCATGGTATATATTAAGATTTTCTTCTGTATGTGTCATTTCAAGGATAATTATTGCCACCTAACAGTGCATATTAAATAACAATAATTTGTTATTACTACCTAGGATAGCCACTTAAGTACTCTGAATTGAAAGGACAGTAAAAGGTCAAGGTGTGAAATGACTTCCCTGGAGTCACACAGGCGACACAGCCGTAGAAGAGTTGCAGAGTGTAGCTCAGTACTCTTGGTTTCATCCTTATGCTTGAGAAAGCAAGCTTGTTATTCTTTGTGTTCAGATATTTTTTAAACAGATAGGGTCTGTCTAGTAGGGCTTTGATAGAAATGTGTATATTCCTGCTATCCATATGTTTACTACATGATCAGTGTTCCCAGCTCATATGCACTGATTCTCCCAGTGTCTCTCTGCTCATTTGTGAGTTTCTTGCAGGGGCTCTTGGCCTGGCTACAAACTTAATTGTTTTCCACAAGACAAAACTCCTCTTCTCTGAGGTCTTCTTCCTAATAACAACAAATTTTATTAATCATATATTTATTGTACCCTTTGATTCAAGGGATTTGATAAGCATCCACACTTCTTTGAATATGTTCTGTACCGATAGGGCTATTTTTCACGTACTTTACTGAATGATTTCCTGTAATCATCTTCCATTTACCTTTGTTTTGGTTGCAGCCTGTTAGTGACTAACAGATTAGGTGAAAGTTCACTACTAACTTAATTATCTTTTATTCAGTCCACTGGGTTACTGAAATAAATGCTGATTGCTATCTCAGTCTCTTTCTTACCCTTTCTGCATTTGCACTGCAGATTGTCTGCTAAAATGTGCCAAAGCTTTTTTTTTTTTAGTTTGGCCTGAATATCCTGACTACAGTATTCATGATTCAGTCCTTTAGAATTTATAATGTGGAGTTGCAATATTGGTTTTAGAGTGAGAAAAGGGCTGCAGCAAACAAATGTTTCCACCCAAGGTTGCATATCTCCTGTACTCCTTCTGCATGACCCTTATTACAGGAAACGTAATATGTACCTTCCAGCATTTTAAGCTGGAATCTCAAAAGGCTGCTGTTTAGAAGCTTAATTAAGATTTTGGTGCATAAATGAATGGCAGTGTGACTCCTTCTTCCCAGGTTGTGTTGAGCGCCAACGTGTTAGCTGTTTATCTCAACTTTGACTTCTGTGGATAGAAGGTGAATGTATTAAAAGTCTAAAACTGGTAAGAAAGTGCCTGTATTCCTTTGTGGAGTAAACTTAGTTATAGTTCGTTTTGGATCTTAATTGTGCTTTTTTTGAAAACCCTACATGCTACGCAAAGTCAACTATCAGGTTTTCATCCAAGTCATGCTGTTTTCCCTTCCCACCTCAGCAACAAGAAGTGCTTTCCTTGACTCATGCTGTGATCTGTACTTGCCCTTCTGAGAAGCCTGACCTGACTGTGCTGGAGTACTTCAGACTAAAAGATTGACCCGTGACTGAAAGTGGTTGGGAATCATGTATTTATTTATCCTCTCATGCCATTCTCACAGTTGGCCTTATTTCCTACATGAAAGTTAACCTGAATTAAATTTGCTGGGTTGTGCTGTCTGTGCCATAGCTTCTGTTGTACTCATAGAAAGAGCAGTTTTCATTTAAATCTTATTGATTTTTGCATGTCCCTGATTTTCAGTGCTACCAGCAGGTATGAAAAAACAGTGCATCAGGGTATGCCTTGAAATGACTTCTGAGGGGGTTTGGAAGTGGCAGCCTGACACTAAGTTTCTAAAGCTGTATTTACGGACTTAACTACTTAGACTTTGCTAGCAGAGAATAATACTCTGTGGCTGTGTAAGGCTTAGCTGGCTCCCAGAGCAAGTCTCTGATACGTTGTTTCAGGTGTGAAATTCAATGTTTGTAATCTGAGTGTTCCTTTAAAACAGTTTTTATTACACCTGTACATTTTTTTAGCGTGCAACCCTGAATGATGCATGACCAACCCTTTTGCTTTTCAAGTGTCTTTTATAAATCGTGGCACATTGATATACTGTCACATCAATAAATTAAGTTTAGGGACTAACCTAAATAAATGCCAAAATCATTAGCAGTTAATTAACCTTCTGTATTTCTCCCCAAATTGACTTTGGTTTAATTGACAACATGGGTTCAGTTCACTTGCTCTGTGCTCATACAAACAAACAAAACGATCATGACACAGAATTGAATGGTGTGATGGGGGAAGTGGAAAAGTAAGGAAAAGAATGGAAAAGATGAATGACCACATCTCCTTCAGAGAGTACCAGCAGTCAAATATTAAATGTGTGGTTGGGGCAGCAGAGCTGGGAAAGAGTGCATGAGGTTTGGGACTTAACTGTGCTTTGCTTGCCCCTAGCACCCAGTAAGAATATCCGGTTGGACTGGGTGGGAAAAGTTTCAGCTTACAAGGGTTTGTTTTGGTGTTGTGGTTATATCTATTTATTTTTTATAACAACAACGGCAAAAAACTCTTAAGTTTCCTAAACAGGCATGATAGCTCATAAAAAAATTTGCTTTTAAGTCAGCAAGGGGCTCTTGAAGCTATGTTCATTCATGTGTTTTTATTGAACTTAATAATAGATGATCTTTTTTTATTCTTGTCCCTTGCTTTCAAATCACAGATGGAGAGCATAGTTCATCTGAGCTTGCCAGAGAGCATGAAAATGACTTGGTGTTGCTTCCAGCATGACCTAATTAAAGGTGGCATTTGTTTGACGTGTATGGCAAAGTGTGAAATGGCTGTGGTTACTTAGGTACTGGCGTATTTTGTGCCCTCATCCAGGAGCCTGTGTTGGATACTCAGTCTCTGTGCTGGTGTGCTCTGGGCAATGTGTTAGTTGCAGACCACCACAGAGGTCTCCACCTACATCGTCCCAGGGAGGATTCCGTGAGGCTCTGCATGTGTGCAAGTGGTACTGATGTGAATGATTTTTGAGATCTGACCTGAATTTGACTTCATGGTGGTGGCAGTGTGTTAATGCTTTACTGCAAAATTAACCCTTTGGAATTGTGCACTTTTAAGCCAGTTCTGTTCCCTTGCATCATGAGGAAATGTCTGTTGTAGGGAAACCCTGATTGTGACTGCTCTGTGTGGGATGCTCTTTGTACTGACGGCTTAAAATATTTTTTAATAACTTGTAATAAACAGAATCACAGAATCATTTAAGTTGGAAAGGACCTCTAAGATCATTGAGTCTAACCTTCTACCAATCCTCACTTCGTCAATCAGGCCATGGCAGGAGGTGCGGCTTCCATTTGTTTCTTGAACAGCTCCAAGGTGGTGACCTCACCACCTACCTGAGCAGTCCATTCCAGTGTTTAACAACCCTTTACATGAAGTTGTTCCTGATGTCCAGACTGAGCCTACCCTGGCACAACTTGAGAATTATGTCCTCCATCCTGTTACCTGGGAGAAGACACTGACCTCCACCTGGCTACAACCTCCTTTCAGGTAGCTATAGAGAGTGATGAGGTCTCCCCTGAGCCTTTTCTTCTCCAGGCTAAATAACCTCAGCTCCCTCAACTACTTCTAATAAGACTTACCCCCCAGACCCTTCACCAGCTTTGTTGTCTTCCTCTGGACATGCTCCAGCACCTCAATGTCTCTCTTGTAGTGAGGGGCCCAAAACTGAGCACAGGATTTGAGGTGCAGCCTCACTAGTGCCAAGTACAGGGGAGCAATCACTGCCCAGGTCCTGCTGGCCACACTGTTGCTGATAGGCAATAGGATGCCATTGGTCTGCTTGGCCACCTGGGCATACGCTGGCTCATGCTCAGCTGCTGTTGACCAGCACCCCCCTTTGCAGCCACTGGGTGCAGTAGCCTTTTAGCACTGCCTGGGGTTGTTGTGGCCGAAGTGTAGGTCCTGGCACTTGGCTATGTTGAACCTCATACTGTTAGTCTTGGCCTATCAATCCAGCCTGTCCAAATCCTTCTGCATAAGCTTCCTACCCTCCAGCAGGATGACTTGGTGTCATCTATGAATTTATACTCAACCCCCTCATCCAGATTATTGATAAAGATATTAAACAGGACTAGGGACAGCACAGATTCCTGGGGAACACCACTGGTGACTGGCCACCAACTGGATGCAGCACCATTTGCCATGACTCTCTGGGCTGAGCCATCCAGACCATTCTTAATCCAGCAGAGTGCGCCCAAGCCATGGTGTGCCAGTTTCCCTAGGAGACCATCATGGGAAACAGCACCAAAAGTTTCCTAGTTAGAAAACAGTACTAAAAGATGTCTAGTTAGAAAACATCCACAGCCTTCCCCTCATTCACCTGGCAGGTCACCTGGTCATAAGAGGAGATCCGGCTGCTCAGGCAAGACGTGTCTTTCCAAACTCCTGTTTGACCTGTAAGAGCCATGTGCTTGCACTCAATATAATCTGTTCCATAACCTTCCCTGGCACTAAGGTAAGGCTGACAGGACGGTCGTTTCATGGATCCTTCTTCCAGCCCTTCTTGTGGAGTGGTATCACACTGGTGACATCAACCACCACGCTGAATATGTATGATTCAAAAATAATTGTCAGGAACACTGTTGAAAAAACAGATCTTTCATTTGAGAGCTTTGTTTTCCTTGTTGTGCTGCCTTATAAATAAATATTGTTATACTAATGTTCTTCAAATAGTTCAGCATAATCAATTACCTTGAATTGTACCACAGTTTATATCAAGATCCATATATCTAAAAGATTAATAAAAATATTTCTGAAAGAACATTTGCTGTTGAAAAAGATACTATATTGACAATAAATATCTATCTCTGCTTCCCCAATAAGGTTTCATAAATATAGAAAGGTTTTTCTCTTATTAGAAAGAATGCTAGAATATTTTAATTCAGTAGTGTATATGTCTATACAATGTGAATATGCAGAGAATCAATTTGTATGTACATGTATAAATAAAAAGTTCAGACTTCTCTTGGTGTATTTTTTATTTGTTTTTGTGGGTTTATTTAGCATACTCCCTAAAGATTCTAGTAGAGTCAAAAGACTTGCCCTTTGCGAAGAAGGGGATATCAGAATTATAATAGAAGGTTCCAATAGAGAGGATAGTAAAACATGCTGCTAGATCTACATAAGCTGTGAAAGAATAATTTCCATTTTCTTTCACTTGGAAATTAATTTTTGACTGCTAAATTTGTGTGGATTATTCTGTTCCTTTTGGAAAGGGTCTTAAGTAAAGTTCTCATTGATCTACTTCTTAATACATGTATTTTTTATTTTCTTCCTTGAGGTGCTTATAATAATGACTTGGAAGCTGTGGTGGAAAATTCTACATTTAAAACTCACAAGAAGTAACATGTTAAAGCTGTATATTTAAATCCATAGGAATTTGCTTGCTCAGTGATTATGCTAATAATAAATTATGTACATAAATGTACACACAGAGACTCTTACCTTACTTATTTCTCCTCATTTTTTCCCTTATCCACTTTTCTAAGTTGAGCAGTCCTTGAGGGAATTGGCTTTGAGTGTATACTGCAGGACTTCTGGGAAGTGGATTTGTGTGTTAATTTTAGATGGTTTTTAAGCTTGCTGATAACTTTCCCTTCTGTGATAAGATTTCCTTTTATTAGTTAATGCTGACTTTGCTGCATTTGTACTGCATTCTCCATCACTCTTTATGAGAAGCAAAGTTACAACCACCATAAAAGCAAAGAGCATGGAGGAAAAAAAGGTGAAATAAAGGATTTATTTTCGTGTATTTGGGATTACCACATAGCTCTCAAATGGTAGATGAAAGTGGGTTTTAATGGTCTCCTTTAAATTGGGGGTAGGTAAAAAAAATATATTTACGTAGATTTCCTCTGTGTCTGTATTATTGTCATTCTTATTTCAGGCTAATGATTAAAAGGTGCCTTTTTATTTTTTCAGATCTGATTAGTAAGAGTGAGATTTAAATATTTATTTTCATAGTTAATGGTGTTAATAGTAGTTTGACAAGAGAGATTCAAGGTGAGCTGAATGTTATAGAGTAGAAAGGGAGATTTGGGGGCATCCCTGTGAAAACTAGGAGTACTGTAGGGTTCACACGTGGGTAATTTGAGGCTGGCAATATATTTATGTTGAATGGGGAGTAGGTGGAATTGGATTAATTCCTTTCCTCCTTTATCTAGTTATATCCCACCACTTGATCCAAATAACAAACTCCATAGCTTAGTTTATCAGAAGAAATTGAGAATTTTGGTTAAAGTTTGATTTTGGCTGTTTCCCAGATATTACCAATTAGTTTTGCATTCAGAAGGTATGGACTGTATCTTTCAGACTGTTTTTCATTGCTCAGTTTTAAGTTGAAAAGCAAAGGAGAGTTTCTGTAAGAAAATTTATAGCACATACAATTTTATTTCCCAATCACTTAGAATTTTGTAATAATTTGCTTGTTTCTAAAGTATTTTACTTATCCAGCTCTCCTGAGCCTGGGGTGCAGTATCATTTATAATGCAGCTTAAAGACTAAAAAGATATTACTCAGTTTGTAGTATCTCAAATATAACAAGAAAAGTGCTTGTTCTGAAGCAGTGATTTCTGGTGCTTCTTGACTTCTGGCATTTATGTAGCCAAGTTATGGCACCAAATTTAACACTTACGTGAGAAAGGCATTTGACTTGTGTTAATATTGAGTAAAAGGAGTATAGACTTGCTGAGAAGACTAGTGAATGTGTGCAGAAGGCACAGCTGAAGTAACTGATCTCAACTGAATGTGAATAACATAAAAACCTCACTAAGGAAATGATACTAAAGGCCACGCATGCTCAGATGTTCATATCATGAAGGGCATAGCAGCTTTTTGATACAGATGATGTATACCCCTAAACAGGGTTGAGATGAGTGATTTTTTTAATGGATATCTTAAGATGATTTTGTGGGGAAAAAAATAAAATATGTTTCTGTAGCCTCTTGTACCTTACTTGTCCTTCTGAATGTTGTTAACATGTCTTTTCAGGCTAGACAGATATCTTGGAGATACATATTTATGGACTCTTCAGCTGTCTTTTCACTGGTGGTTTGAACATTCTGTCTTCGTTAAAAATCATTTGGACTTCGGTGCAGTAACAGATGGCTTAAAAATGAGAGCTGAAGACGTGCAGTATGAGCAAACAGTGCTCAAGTGCTTCTCAGCAGTGGGATTTTAAATAGCTGTAGCTGTATGGATTCACATGAGCTGAAGCTGAAAATTCTCTGTTCTAGCAGTAGGACACCTTGGAGACTTCACACAATGAACTTGTAGGAGAATTACATTTAGCACATTACTCACTTTATTATGGAGCTGCAGGCAGGTCAGGGCATGGGCCAAGCTATGGACAATGTCACAAGAACATTAAAGGTCCCTTGGTCGCCCACAAGGCAAATTTCTGATATTATGTCAATCATAACAAAGTAACTGATAACTTTATAACAAATTATAAAGTAACAAAGTCTAGTTTTGCTTTTAGCTGTGCTTTCCTCTTTGATCGCATGAAACTGTTTATAAAACAGTTCATGCTACTAGACAAAAGGGGAGAAGAAAAATATTTTTAAATGACAAGACTACTAAAAAGACTGGTTTAATGTTGCCATGAAATAGTAAATAAAAACCCAGGTAGAAATTTAGTATTCTTTAACATTTCAAGTAACAGTGTACTTAGTATATTGAACATTTCGAGCAGTGATCCTTTCTTTCTCATTGCACGTGTTACACTCTCCTTTTTTTTCTTACATTGTGATTACATTTCCATACATTACAACAAACACTTCTCTAAAAGTCATACCTTTTAAAACAGAAACATTCATTTTGAAAATGTTTTTTGATTCAACTACTAAATAAGTTTTTGAAACAGATTTCCCTGAAACTTGTATGTCAGAGGCATATTGCAAGCAATGTGAGCCTGTTATTTATACAAATTACCATTTCTTAAGCCCAAGGAAAATCAAATTTTAACGGGTCATGCAGTTCTTTCATTCTTAAAAATGAAAAAAAAAAAAAGGAAGAAAGTATTTAAATAAAATCGTGCCTGTTTGGACTGTAATCACTACCTTAATGTTATGTTTTATGGAAGTAAAACCATTTACAACCTTATTCTTCCCTGACTACAGTCTACAGCATTTTCCTTCCTCCTCTAAAGCTGCTTCACAGTGCAGGTATATATAAGCTGCTGTTGTGTCTCCCCTGGTTCAGGTTGTATTTTCAGAGTTCAGGCTTGACTTCTGCCTCCTAAGATGGATATAGCAGTCAAGTGTCCCATTCCCCACGCTTGAGCGCTGCCTGCAGGGGTCTGCTGTGCCTGCTTTTCCTGCACCCAATCCTGCTGTAGCTGCACACCTTCCTTGGGTCATGGACCAGGTACTGCCGGTTAAAACTATTGCAGGAGTAGAGCAATAAGCCGATCACCTCCTGCCTGACTGGTCACAATCTGGGTACAGTCCACAGTGCAGTAAATAATTTTGGCACCTTTTTTTCTGGTCACAGCTCAGGATCTTTGCTGAACTGGTAAACAAGAGGTCTTGCTTACACAGAGGAACAGAAGGAGATGATGAGTTTCTTTCCCAGAGGTTGTATTTTATTAGATATTGTACAGACGTAAGTAAGAGAGTACTGCTGCTTTAGGGATTGGCATTAACAACCTACAGGTTGCTTCCAGTGGGCATTATGTGTTTGGAGATATTATGTTATCCATTTTCTCTCTGCTTTGTCTGTCTTGTTTTTATTAAGGTGGTGCCTGGAGAGGGTTGATATGCCAGTCACTGTAAGCACAAAAGGTCTGAGGCCAAACTTCTGTTCATAATAAAAGTGGTGGGGTGAGGGTGGAAGAGAGAGAAAAGATGTAGTAAGGTACTTTGCTTGCCTGATGCCCTGCAGTCTGGTTTGCTTTAGTGTCACTAACTACCACCATGGCGTGGTGATATCAGCTCCGGTGGCAGAGTGAAGTAGTACCTCAGTGCCTCATTGAAGAAAGAGTAACTTGTGTTTTCACACTTCAGGTTCTTATACTTCTCCCTGCAGGAAAACTATGAGTGTGCTTCAGAGAGGTCAGCATAAAACCTTTGCTGTAGAAGTGGTTTCTGTTTTTTTAAAAAAACAAAACAAAAACCCCTCCAACTATGCTAGTATGCTCTACATGCAGCTTTAAGGCATTCCTTGATGAAAAGCTATTTTACTGGCTTCTTCCAGGCAATGGCTGGAAACCCCTCCTTGCTCAGTTTACTCAATAGTTCTGCTGATCCGTACCTCCTGCTGGGCTGACAGTTGCAGGTATTTAGCACACTCAGGGTTTGCCCTAGTGCCCATTTCAGGGCACAACCTTTGCTTAGTATAGTGTAGATCTGCTTTCGAAGTGTTCTTTTAAAAAACTAAGTTAGCACCTCTAGTCGTAGATTTTGGTAGTGGTGATAAGAGCACTGACTTTTATATCTCTGGCTTAAAGCCATTTGGGGAAGTCAAGACCTTATAGGATCTGTTCTTAGCAGCAACAGCCCTCTTTTCAAAGTAAATCATGGCACTGTAGTTCTAGGAATCTCTAGCCTATGAGTTAGTGTTTTTCTTGCCTTGTCATTGTTTAAATACTTCTCTAGCCTTGTTAGACTTGTAGTAAAAAACTAGTTCTTAATTTAGCTGGCAGTTTCTTTGTAAAATGGCTCAATGCTGTAGCAGAAAATGCTTTTTTTGTATATGTTAGTGGCAACTGAAGGCTAATATTTCAAGCATGAAAGAGTAGAAGGGAGAGACTACTTGACATCAGGCTGAAAACCCTTCTGGAAAAAGCCTGCTCCTCTCACAGAGACATCAGCCTCTGCAATTTCTCTGCAGTGTGAAAAGAAACATATTACAGAATCCTAAAGGATTTGAAGAGGGTCAGAAAATGGTGATCCCTAATATCAGCCTGTGGCTGAAATGACACACAAGAGCTGAGCAGAGGTGTCTACCTCTTGTTTTGTGCTGGGTGTAACTCAGCTGACACTGCTCCCTAGAAGGTGAAATATCCATAACCTAGGATGGCTGGACACCAGAGTGACAGGAATTCATGCACGAATTCATCCTTAAAAGGCCCACTGCAAGAACTTAAGGGCACTATGTGGGTAGTTGGCAGCTGATCATGGAGGATTAGACTTGACCAGGTGCTGCATGGAGCTCTGTTTCTACTGAATAACAGTAAGCTCTTTAATGTGTCAAGAGGACTGAGCACTCTTACTTACATTCTTTATGTTTAGTTTCTAAAACTAAACATAAAGAATGGAAAACTAAACATAAAGAAAACTAAACATAAAGAATGCTGCTCTGCAAGCTGTTACCTTAATAGTAAGAGTTTCCATGCTTTTTTTAGGCAGGTGTATACTAGCAGTCTGCTGTTTGATCAAGTTTGCAGCCAAAGCACTTAGCACAAGAGGAGTGCACCGCTACCAGCTGTCAGGAATGTGCATGATCTTCCAGCATACCACGAAGCATCTTTGCCTGCTTCTGTTCTTGTCTGTGTCCCAATAATTTACTAATTGTACCTCTGCTTTGCAGCGACACCTACTGCCTAGGGCAGGCTTCATAGAAAGCTGCTTCTTGGCTCAAAAGTGTAATTTGCTGCTCCCCAGGTGATCGCTAGTAGCTTTTCTAGAATATATTTAAGTTCCCCATCTTCTTTTGCAAAATTAAAAATGCCCCTGAGGGCAGCAGTTTGAACCCACATGATGTGCATGTACCAGTCTAAAACTCAATGCCTATGGCTGCTTTTCATACCAATTGTTTGAGAATTTAATCTCTTTTTATAGAATCTCCCTTACTCTGCAGGCCTGATGGGATGTGTCGCTTCAGCACATAGAGGTGTGTTGATGGGCTTCAGAAGCAGTACAAAATGTGCTGTAAATTACACATCATTCTGCAACAGCTAATTAGGGTGTGTGTTTGGAGATGTACCCTCTGGATTGAATTGAAGTAATTATGTGGCTAAAACCTGGATTCTTCTGAAGTACCAGTATTTGCTAACCACAGTCTTGATCCATTAGTGGGGAGCTTGATCCATTAGTGAGGGGTATGATTCCTGGCCTGTCTTTGATAACCTCCCTAATTCATATCTGGAACTGTTTACAGCTTATAGCAGAAGGCAGATTTCATCAGATAAAGTGAGTACTCTCTCTTCCCATTTTAAATCCCTGTTAGAGCTCATTTCTTCTATACCCTGACAAGAAACTGGAGGGTTAGGGCCAGCTGGAGGATGTTCAAGGTGACTCATCAGTGTGAAAGGTGAATAGAGACCGGTGATCCCACTCCTTAAACTGAGAAACAAATGTTAGGATCAGGTTGAGTGCTTTGGAAAATCATGTCAGTAAAGTACAGATATGTTTGAATATAAATGTAATGCTCTAATTCCCCATTTCTTTATCCCTCCAAGCTGCCATGGGACTCGCTCTCTCAGGGTGCTGCTGGTAGCCAAATGGAAAGACTGAATGCAGAGAGATGCTGGAAGGAGGCCGCTGGAGTTTTGTTCAGAAAGACATAGGTCTGTCAGCTGCAATCTTTTGTTCTTTCCGCAGGCAGATTTCCCAATAGTTTGGTCAAAGATTGAGCAACAGTAATTGAACTGGACATGCTAACTGTAGTATAAGGGCTCACAGGTATGCTGCGAATCAAATGAGTTTATGAAAAAAAAAATTAGCAGAATGTCTGCTAGCTAGGAATTGAAAATACACCAGGAGGGGAACTTTAGTGATATTCTCTTAGATGAGAGATTTTGTTAGTTTATAGTTTAGTGAAATATATTTTCCAGTGTCAAAACAGATAACTTATATCAGTAATAGAAAAATAACATTGTTTTTTTCAGCATGAAACTAATCCCAGCAGAGATACACACGCTATGCCATGCTAATACAATTCTACTTCAATACAAAGTAGAAATTTAATATCATTCCTAAGATGTTACTATTGCATTATCAAAAATGAATTTCAGGAAGAGAAAATGACTGATGTTCCAAACAATGTTATTGAAATTTGCAGCGTGTCTCTTATAGACTGCAATAGTAACTTAAGGGTTACCTTTAATTATTTTTTTGTGGGTTGTTGTGGGTTTTTTAAAATCTATTTTTCTATGTTGATAGTTTTAAATATTTCTTCTTGTATAAGCATTTCTTTCTAAGTATTCTTATGTTTTAACAGACCAGTGGTTTGGTGGCCCTCTTATTTAGGTTTGGTTTAGGGGTTTTTTCCCCAGATGCATATTGCATCATTTTACTGTTGAAGGGGTGGTCATTCCTCTTTAGAAGAGGAGAGACTGGGAATGCCCCGGTGAATTCAGCTGTGTTAGGGAGTAAATGTTTCTTTAAACATTGCTTGTTCTTTTCACTGTATGTGAGGAAATGCGCACCTCATGCCTGGGAAGAAAAGAGATACAATTTGATTTCCTACCTGTCCCCATTCTTTACTCTCAAACCAGATGAGTGCCTCCCTGGGGGCCAGTGGTTGTCTCCTCCCCCTGCAAAGGCTTTCCTATCAGTTTGTGGTGGCTGAGAGAGCAGCATCAGTGATGACTCGGTGTGACCCTTGTCTGCTGCTGGAAGGAGGCAGCATCTTTGTACCAGGCATCGTGTAGTGTGCAATTCCCTGCTCTCCAGTGACATAGGAGCCATTCAGATGGGGAGAGTGAGAGCAGTGCTTTGTGTACAGCTCCCTGGACATTCTCTCCAAGGCCTGTTTGCCTCCACTCTGAACCTGCCCAAGGTATGATATGGGCTTTAACAAACTGCTGGTATGGGAACAGCTTGGCTCGGTGTTCTTATCCTTGGTAGTGTGACAGGACAGTGCATGAGGTTATTGCATGTCAAGAGAAATAGCATGACCCTAACCCCTTTTATTCTTGCTTATGGTGTAAGAACATGTCTTTGCTTTGTTTTCAGAATTTTTTTCTACAGAACCCCAAGAGGTTCATGCTCTTCTGCTTACACTTTTTACTTTTCTCTCACAATTGCTAAATTTTAAGTAAAGTGAACTAATTGTGTGGCTCATAAAGCAGATCCTGGAACAGGAGGCAGTGGGGATAAGGAGCAGCAGTGGAGACAGAATGGAGAGGGGTAAGGACCCAGCTGCATGCAGGAATGTCTCTAATTATGGCTTGAAGTAAATACTATTTCAGGCCCTTCCAGGTAAGCCTCTTAAACTGTTGATGTTAGGTGTTGGGTTGGCTACAGGAGGAATTAATCGCATAAACGAAACATTCTTCAGTTAGTCACAGCTATTGATTACGGTTTGCTAAAAGAACATCAGATGTTTCTGAGACTGGGAAGCCAGCTGTAAAGTCAAATTTCTGAGACTTCTCTGCTAGGGGACTATTGATAGGCTGTGACTTGACGGTACTCAGTTTTACCTGTGAACAAGATAAATGAAAGAATCAGAATCTCTGGTTCTCCTTTTTTTTTTAAGTTATTTTAGTTTATAAAAGTGGCAGTTTGGTCACCTTTTAATCTTTCAGAGAAATCATTGCATCTTTAAGCAAAAAACCCTTTGCAAAACCCATTAGATGCTCTGGTGACCGTACCAAGCAGGTGGTGAGGCATTATGCAAATCTTTTTCTGTGTTGGCAAAACCATGCTTGATGCCTTTACAGTGTAGCAGCTTGTGAACCAAAGATTCAGAGGTGTCTTTCCAGGTCTGTGTGAGAGTGAGTGTCATGTGTGAAATCAGGGCGTTGCTGTTCCTGTTCCTTACTAGGGGGAACAGTCCCCCAGTGCTCAATGTTCAACTCTGCACACAGACAGTTATCTGCCACAGGGGCTTAGTAATGTATTATCACATGAGTTAGAGCAATTCTTTCATCACACCTCTTTGAAAGAAAGGATCCTGCCTTAAACACATGGTGCTGAAGTGGGCTGGCTGAACTTGACCTTGAGTGTCTTAGCTAGTGCATGACCAACAGAAATGTTTGGAAGGAAACTAGTAAAAAGCAATGAGAAAATAAATATTTTGCATGAAAGTCCTTTCTTACACATACTACTATGTGTTTGTTGTGGAGTTGGATTTGGTTTGTTTTTGTTGGGTTTTCTTGGGGTTTTTTGTTTGGCTTTTTTTGTTTAGTTGGTTGGGTTTTGGTTTTTTGGGGGTTTTTTTGTTGGTTTTTTTTTTTTTTTTGATGTAGAATGGTTGGAAGCTTGTTCATTTGTTTGCTTTTAACTTTCTAATATTCAATATTTAAGGCTCAGACCTGGAAATTCCCCTATAAAGGGATGCTATCAGAGACTCAGTCAAGAATGAGTGAGCACAGAGTAAGAAAACTGCGTATCTGGAGAGGACAGGAGTTCTCTTCTTTTAAAACAGGGATGTAAGTGGCAGGTGAAAAGGTTGACTTCTGTATAATTCTTGTGCTTCAAAGCCCAGTTGGTAATGATACTGTAGGGTCATGAAAGATGATCACAGATTAAGCAAGTGAAAATAAAATTTTATTAATCATTTTACCAGCTCTTCACCAGCAATACTGATTTAAACAAGGCTGAGTGCAGGAACACACTACTTTAAATGAAAATGTTATGTACTAATCTGGAATGGCCAGCACATCTGGCAGATAAGGTAGCATGGGATTGGTACAGTAATTCAAATCACATTTTAACATCCTACCTTCTAATATTTTCTGTTCCTGATAATGAAGTGTTTAGTATGGACAGAGCTTGTAAATTAAATTGAATATTGATATTCTTTTTGGCCAACACTTGGCTGATTTAAACAAGGATATATTAGATATACTTAGGCCATTTTTATAAGCCATATTTCTTGGAAAAATTTAACAGGGTGATAATTTCCAATTAAGTAGCAAATTGAAATGGAACGCTTTTTATAGTAGGGCTCACAGCTGCTATATAGTTCTTGGGGTTCTTTTAAACTGAAGCATTTTGAGAACAAAGAGCAGCAGATACAACATGTAATGTTTTACCATTTGAACAACCCTGTATCCTGGGGTTTTGCTTGTTTGTTTCACAGGAAACCTGTTCTAAAAGCAGACTTTCAGAATAAGCTCAGGCACACTAAATCTAAGGTTTTGTTTATTCAGTGCACAGGTTTCAATTGGAAGGAGGAAAAGGCCCCAAAGAAGAGGCCAGTACTTCTGGTCAATAAAGATTAAGTGGTTTGGCTTATCCTCAGGGGATGGCAAAATGCTTCTGTATTAGCATTAATTTAAATGGGGATATAATACAGTTAGATAGGAGGTAATTTAAATGAAACAAAGAATTTATACCTGGTTTGCATGAATTCACTTCAATATATGCTTAAGTCCAGTCTCTCTTCTTCAAAAGGAAAAATATTAGCCAAAATGATTTTGCAGTTTTAGACCTGTTTGTCTTTGTAACACATTGAAATTGAAGGCCTGGAGCAGTAACTGTAGCATTTTGATAAAAGTCATGTGCAATGTTCTGATTGTCTCTGTAACTGGGAACTAGACATGGACAGATCTGCTACTAAAATCAGGTTTTGGATAGTGTAGAATACTGAACAGTCCCAAATTCGGGGTCTAGAATCCTCCCTGAGCCTCTACTTTACCATTCACTCTGCCCTTCTCCCTTTTTGAAGGCTTAGGGAACTGTCATTGGGCTGTTCCAGATATAGAGGACAAGAACTATTTCTACTTAATGCAAAGATCTATAAATTAATTACCTGCTTGCAGCCTTGCTATGAAGAGAGTTGTCACACGGTTTATTCCCCTTGAGAATATACACTCAGTTTTGTACAGTAAGCTCTAGATTGCCTCCTACACATATTTTTACTTGGAAATTTTGTGTTAAAAGTTCTTTTATAGCCTTAATAAAGAGAGGTTTTGAAATCAATGCACTTGTTTCTTCATCACTTTTATGAGCTGGGACATTACTGCTATGCCATCTTCATTCATAAGCAGACTTTCCATATAGATGTTGATTATTTTTTCAAAGTTGACAGCATTGGTTTTGCATTTGTGCTATGTAAGAGAATTCAGATGTGAAATCCCATTTAGCACTCAGAAATGCAGCTTCTAGTCTGGTTTGAAGCTGATTCTGACAGTCCAAATAAGCTTTCTTTGTGTCTTGTGATGATTTAACATATTATTTCATCAAGATAGCTAAAAACTTCCAAAAAAAATACTGTTGGTGCTGATTATTTCTTTTGAAAATTCTCATTCACACCTTCTATATTATTTTAAGAATGAAAATATCCAATTTTGTGCATCCTTGGGGGTTTTTCAACTATTTTGTTAAGTAAAAAAATAATGAAAGAAATGCTTTTAAGAAAATTATACCATGGATCTGATCTTTTATATCAGTATGCTAGCTGACCTTCTTTCTTGACTGTTGGAAAACTTACCTAAAAGAAAATACCTAACAAGAATATTATTTCAATTTTAGATCTATTTTGTGTGGAAAGATGTTGGAGATCAAGATTAGTCTTAATGCAAGTAGCTAAAACTCCTCTTTTCCTAAGAGGAGCAATACATCGTAATATCCATGTTCATTTTCATTCTTGGAACTCTATTAAACTGCCAGTACTAGAGTAAAAGCAATGCAAATCCACTTCCATGAAACCACTCTGGTTTAGATTAGTGCAACTGCCAGTGCATATGTACTTGTAGTTATTCCAAATATGAAATAAAGTAGGTAAGATCAGGTCTTCTTGTGGTTTTACGTTTCCAGTTTCTTCAAAGAAACTTCTACCGCAGCTCACCACTACCCAAATCTGGGAGTTAAGACAACAGAAAAGATGTGAGAGTCAGTCAGAAACAAGAGTGAAACTGTCATAAGTTAAATAATAACAGTTTGGGGGAGCAGGGGAGGCTTTGGCCATTTCACTGGATGGTGTTACAACTGTTTGCTTGAAAATCTATTGAATGGTTATCTGGTAAAAGTAGGGGAAATTATTAATACACAAGAGTATGTAGCATGAACATAAGTTATGTTCATCAAGACATTAGAAAATAAAGATCAGTTCCACTTGCATTAGAAAAATGTAAATACCATCCTAATATTTCCTTGTCTGGTTTCTTGTCTCTCTTTTAGATACTTACTTCCAAACAACTTTTAGACCAAGATTATTCTCTTGAATATTTTAAGTAAGTTTTCAAGTAGGTGTCAAAGCATGCTTGATTCATTCAGAAATTTATACATTGTAATAGTCTAGTTGTCTTTTAACAAAATTGGAGTTTATGACTTTTATGAGTCCTGAAACTTCCTTGGTGCACAGAAGTTTTTGTTAGACTATGATATAAAATGGTTGTGCAGAAATATGTTCTGAGTCTGAAGGAAAGATGTGTGTTTTAGTAGCGTGAGAATATATTTTGTGCCATTTAAATAAGTGTATGATTAATTTTTTTATGAGTTGCTGGCTACTGCAAATCCAATTTAGGCAAACAAAATTTGAAATATAAATGCATTAGCTGAAAATATTTAATCACAGACACAAATATGAACTTATCATGCTCATTGCTTTACACTTGCAGGCTGGCTTGAATTATTAATGGATTTTGTTGGGGGGAAGGAGAAGAGACAGTAAAACTGATCTGCCTGTGATGAGGTACATAGAGTTGCTGGTTGTCAGCAGCAGTAGAAAACTATTTCGTCTTTGCTGTTTTAGCACAGCTGACCCCCCCTTTTCCAAATATTGCCTCCCTGCCTGCCCCATGTACTTCTCATTCTGGGGCAGGGAGCAGTGACTTCATGAAGTCTGTTATTGCTGATGCAATGCTGCAATGCCAGATTTTAAAAAAAGCTTTTTTTTTTTTTTTATTCTTTGCAGCAAATGCAGATGTATAATGCTAATAAAGGTGATTATTTTTTTAGTCAGGTTTTTTTCCATGTGTGACTAGAGTCAGCTTGTTGCTAAAGTTTGTCTGATAACAATGCTGACCAGCAATTAAAATTGCAAGCAATTGGGGTATTCCGTCAGGTTTGCAGCTGTTTGTTTTCCTCCTGTCAGAAATCAATGCTGCAGCAATGGAAAATAGGAAATGAAGAAATAAAAAGTTGCATTAAAAGCTTGAAGTCAATGGCGGTTACAAGGAATTATTAAACAATATGATTTTAAAACTTCAGAAATAAAATTAATGTTGAAGCCTCTCCATTTCACTTGATAACCAGGTAATGGATGCAGAAAAAGCTAGCTGCACACTCTTGCAGTTACTTCACCTTCAGTTATATTTCAATGTAGGTGTTGGCTGTAGGTATAGGACCCTGGTAGACAGGCTGTAGTAAAGTTTTGTTAGTGAGACCCATTGTACTTGGAAAGCAATGAAAGCAGGTGTTGTTTGAGGCTGCCTGATGGGATGTATTGAGTAGGATCAGCAGCATTGTGTCTGTAAGGGTTTGATGTTTGAGACTCGGTTGATCCCTCATCAGCAATCAGAGGTTATGGAGGCAAGGTCTGCAAACCAGGATCCAACCCAACCCTGGGGCCAATGTGTCGCACTACAGGAAGGGCTTTTGAGTCTCTGGGGAATTCCTGGTATCAGACCAGACTTCAATATAATGCAAATATATGGCTGTAGAGAGCTTGTATTCCTTCTCACTCTGGAAAATACAGATTTAAGAGCCAGGTAGGACTTCCTGCTTTTGTTTCAGCAGCTTGTTTGATTTTTGAGGATCTTAGATTTGACAAGTTATTCTTTAAAACCATTCAAAACAAGTAGTGTATCAGGGGAAAAAAAGTCAGGACTAACATTATGCACTTCAGTGCATTTTTCCTTTTTTTTTTTTTGTTTGTGCCCTAATCAGTGTTTTCTTACTGTTACCCAGTAATAATAGATGTGTGCTCAGGGCAAGAAGAAAAGCTGATTAAATGTTATATTATAGCTTTAGCTGTCATTTTTCAAATAGATAGCAAAAAAAGAGGAGAAAATAAAAATAACAAACTTCTTCCTGATTCCTCCCACAGTGGCATCAAGCCACATGGCCTTATCATGAAAAGGTCAGTTAGATTTTAATGGAAATGATGGCAGCAAATACTTTATGTTTGAGCTTTCTCCTCCTAGTTTTCTCTGTGACACAGCACAGGGCTGCTTTGCTTATGGAGCTTGTTACAGTGATGGGTGTAAAATTCAGTGGTGGTTTTTGTCTGTGGGAAAAATGCTTTCCTTTTCCATGTGTTTAATTTCTGTGTGTACTTTTTAAAGAGAATTGTTACCTGTGTGGCTTTAGCTCAATATTGAGACAATGCACTGAAAAAAGAAAAATGTTCCTAATTCACTTTCACATTGGTTTCTTCCTTGTCTTCTCATATTTAATTGTTTAGTGAATCTTGCCTCTGCTTGGCTGAGATCTCTGTGATGTTTACAGTTCAATGCAGAGTGATTAAAGAAGCACAGCAGCTTTATAGGAAGCATATAATTACCTTACCAAAAGCACAGTCATTTTGCATCTGAGATCAGTCTGATCCGTATGGGAGTAGACAGCTAGCTGCAGTGTTGGTGATCCACTTGCCTCAGGACTACTAGGTACCTGTGTTCTTCGATATGGATAGTTTAGAAGTCATGGCTTAGGTATGAGAGATTTGTAGCTGGTGGATCTCTCTTGGCTACAGAAACAATTTTAGGATAGCCACTCTCTGAGAGTGACACCTCAGAGCTCACAAGTGCACAAGTCTGCGATACTCGAAGACCTGTTGCTAACAATGAGGCCTGGGCTGATACCCCCACCCCACCCCATCCCATCTCCACACTTCTCAATGTGCAGCCTTTGCCTGCTGGAAAACACAAAGGGATTTTATGTCAGCATTCCACTGAACTCAAGGGGAATTCATGGCAGGTACCTTTGCACAAATGCAAAGGGGTGTTCACATCATTTATCTGTGTGCATATGAATTGATTATAGTATGAATTTTGCCATCTCAAATCTATAGTTAATCATGGTTATAATTGTAGGGGACCCATCTAATTGCTCTGTAAATAGTAATTACTCAGTGACTTAAGTGCTGCTAAGCCCTTTTGCGCCCTTATCTTTACATCCGTATCCTTTGCACCCTTACCCCCTGCTGAACTCCCAGCTTCCATGTAAATCATTTCAAATTGCTTCTAATTTGGTCTTCCTTTGTATGCTTTCATCTTTATGGTAAGTAGGAGAGTGAACCTTGTCATCAAACCATATAAAGTTTTATTTTCACAAATTCGTATTAAACCCTGTTTTCACCAATGTCTTTGATGGTGTTTCTTTAAGTAGCCAAACCACTCATTTACAATGTAAGGATAGACCTATTTTAAATAGTTGAAAAGCCTCATAGCAAGACCAGTATCCAACCACAAAGCAGAAAACTCTTATGGACTGGTAGGTGATTTGCTAAACAGAGCTGCAGCTGACAGAAGAGGGATATCTGCGGTGCCCTGTAATTGACGTGGAATAGCAGTTGCAAACAGCCCTGATAACACAGGTGGAAGTACATGGGTGGGAGGGAATAGTTCGAGATGCAATTAGCATCTAGCAATCTGCAGCTGTACAAAGCCATGGGTTTGTTTATTTTTGCAGTTTCTGCAGGACAAAGGAGAAAATGAGACATCACATAAATACAGATTATGCATTTTGTTGTTGGTAACTGCTATTTTTTAGTAATACTGGGACAAAAAATGTGTTGGCCCTATGTATTAAGCCAACCAAGCAATTCTATGCATATCTACCATTTATTTCACATATACATTACTACCAGTACTACATGTCATTCATTAATTAAGCAGAGTTCTCTTATGCATAGATTTTGCTGGCAGGTTAATTATGGTTACCAGGCTACTGAATCAATAAATGAATGAGGGAAAGAGATTGCATACCTAGAAGAAGTCATGTAAAATTATAAAAGGAACAGAGGGGTTATACCAAAGCAGTTTCTAGTGGGTTTAATGGCCAAAACAGTTGGTAAATGACACAGTTTAAGGACAGCTGTCACAAATTTGAATTTAAGCAAAAAACATGGATTGATTTCAAGATCTGTTTGGAAAAGAACATATTTTAAATGCTAATTGGAAGGAATAATAGAATAGGAATAATAAAGTTATGCTTTTCTTTCCCAGGTATTGGTAATGTTTATAAATGTATTCCCTTTTTATGCACTCATCTTAGTCTGCAAGGGTTCCATCTGTTCTGTGGAGTCCTTTGCCCCACGTGAATTTGCAGCGCTATTGAATATGATCATATACTTGCTCCTTTTCTGCAAAAAGCATCAGGACTAGTTAGGTCACAGCCAAGACCTTCCTTTTTGTGTTTGATATGCTGCTCATATCCTGTCTCACGGGGACAGGAAGTTTTTATATTTGCCAAAGGGGTAAATATAAAGTAAAATATTTCCAGTATTTTTGTTGTGTTAGAATATTTTTTCATAAAAACTGATAATTAGCCCTAAAATTGGTGCCTCAAATTCAGTCACTAAAGGGAAATACTTCACTGGTTGCTGGCAGAAGATGCACCATTTAAAAGGAAAGGCATTGCTCAGAAAGGCTTTTTTTTTCTTCATTTATGCTGCCTGTGAGAAACTCTTAGATGGGATGGCTTGATAATATGCTCTTTATATAACTCTTCCTTGGCATAGGTGGAGCCGAGGGGTATTAACTCTTGCTATAATATCAGACACTGCTGGACTGAACACATACTGCTCCCAATAACTTGGGAAGCAGTTATTGACAGTGGCATTGAGTTCCCCCTCCTGCACAATAAAACAGTTGATTTTTAGATTATGTCTCCATGCCCTAGTTCACTGAATGATGCTGGAGTTAGACAAGAAAGGAATCTAACAGATAAAAAAGGTGGTAATTTGGCAGACAGAGCTATTTCTGAGGAGTGGAGCTTAACACGGAATATTCAGATTGGAAAGGTGGTAATTTGTGGTAATGCCAAGAAGTGCAGATTCACATGCTGAGCTAGGGCTAGAGTGCACTTGTGTCCTTGTCATCTTAGCATCATCTCTTCTAATAACAGAAGAATGAAAGGGTACCATGGGGCTCTGCAGCTGAGCTGGATGGCCAAAAGCACAGGTCTCCTCTGCTTCCAGTTGTGCTGGTTGAAAAAGCTACAGTTCCCAATTGCATATCACAAGGTTTTTTCTGGAGATGTTGGTCCTTCTGACCCGCTAGAGCTTGGTGAGATACTTGACAACCATTTCTTAGTATAACTCAATTCACAGAGACATGGTTAACTGCCTCTAGCCCTTTGATAATGTCTTTGGTGACTTATTTTTTTCTGACATTCATAAGCAAGAGTGTACTTCCATGTGCAGCCCACCTAGCAAATTTGAGGGTTCTGCCATAATGTGATGGTACCCTATGGGCCAGAAGAGATGGTAAAAGCAAGACCTTTGGTGTTCTGATTGGTCACTTAAGTGATTCTTTGTGAAGGCCCAGGGGCCTGCCAGAGATACCATTTTAGATTAGGATGAGAAAAACCTTCCTTCCATGGGCCTTTGCAGTGACATGTTAATGTTTCTTAGGTTTCATTGTTCAATTGGTTTGTTAAGTTTAGGTCACCCTGTTCAGCCCCTGTTCACCATATATGTACCCCTCCTAGAATGTCCTTCCTTCCCTTGAACCCCACTGGATTATTTTTGCCACAGTGTTCCACCCCGTATCCCCATTAGCACCCCCGTTTTTTATTTACCCCTCTGCACCACTTTCCTTACTCCTGTTGGACCCTGACTCTCAGAACTGCCCAGTTTATCTGGTATATAACCCTGGATCCTTGGCCCCATTTTGGCTCTCGTCCCTGGAACACGTTCAAGGCTGTACCCACGATGCATGCACCGACAATAAACAGCACTTTGATTTCTGAACAGAATTCTGTCTCCTTGCCTTTATCATCAGCTCTTTATTAGCAGAGTGCACTGGGCCCTGGAGGCGCAGGTTGTTCTCAGGGACGCACAGTTGCACGATGCTACAGTTCTTCACTTTATAAGCCCCACCTTCCACTTTGGTTGCCTTGAAAGATAGCTTGCCTTTGACCCATTTGTGACCCTTAGCACTTCATCTGTGTCACTTTCCATCTTTTAATTTTTTTTTTCATCTGTTTAAATTGAAAACATCTCAGAAGACGGTGTTTCTGTTTTCAGGATGCTAAGCCAAGCAAAACAGAGCCCAAATCTTGTTCAGGTCTTTCAGTTTCTGCTGAAATAATTAATGAGTTTTCGTGTGAGCTGTTGCAAAGTGCCTAGAGAGTGTTAGATTTGCCGACACAGTTGCCATGGTGCACCTTGGCCAAATAGTTGTTTGGAATGCAATATTGTCTCTAATATAAAAGACACTATATAAAATCAGGTCCTATTATTTTTCATGGAGAATTTTCCTTCCAAACTGTAAGCTTAGAATTGCTGACTCTCTACTTAAACACTGCCAGATAATAATGATACATATTCTTCCAGCTGGCATATATCATTACTTTTTGTCAGGCAAAGATTAGTTCATAGCTGTTAAAATATTATGATTTACTGGCCTCCAGCCAATCTGTTAATTACCTGCTAGTTCCTTAATGCAACTGAGGCTTTGTTTGATTTCAGTGTAAGTCATTAACTTGCTGGTAAAGAATCAGTACCTAATAAATTGTTTCTCTAAATAACTTTACAATGCTACAGAAGTTTGTTTTTTTTTTTTTTAATAAATAAGAATAAATATGTGGGCAACAGCTTTAAATTGCAGTTATATAAGGCAACTCTTTTGATTTGAGATATCAAATAGTAGCACTATGTCTGTGTGAAAAACATCCAAGTGTCATAGATCTGTTACTTAGGCTCCTTCCTGTCTTTGGGAGGATCTCAGTACTTTTACATGTATCAGATTGATTGAAGACAGATGCATTTTGTGCTGCTTAGTTTGTTTTGGATTTTTTGGTCATGTTGTTTTAAAATTGTAAGATCAGATGAAGTGATCCTGGGCCGTGCTTCACTTGTGGTAAGTCCAGTGAGAATATGCAATAGTTAAGGCTCTGGCTGTGTTAAAATAATTGAGACCGAAAATAGATTTTTAACTGTTTTTATGTATCTCATACCATTCTTTTTAATTTTTTTTCACAGAGTTATAAGCTACTTTTTTTTTTAATGTGAGTGTATTGGTTTAGCATAAATGATAAGAAAAACTAATTGTTAACCCATTTTAGAACTAACAGCTAAGCTGGCTAATCAGGTAAAAGGGGTACACCCTCTGGGACACCGCTTAAAAACAGGAATCTTGGGAGACCTGCCTTTTTTCTGGGACTCTGAACCATGAGGTAACACCGCGGCCGGGAGGGGGCCCGGGCCTCTGGGCCCCGGGAGGCCCCGGGAGGCCCCGGGAGCCACGGCCCGGCCGGGAGGGGGCCCGGGCCCCGGGAGGCCCCGGGTCCCTGGAGAGCAGCACCGAGCCCAGGCTGAGTTAAAAACGCACCCCATAAGACCGAGGGGTGGAAAAGGAAAAAAAAGACTCAGGCTCCTTTTTTGAGCTGCTTTTTACATCTCGCGGATCTGCCGCTTTCGGAGTTGCCGCGGCTGCAGCTGAGACCACGTGGCGTGTACAAGCCCGGGCAAGTTCCTGAACATTAACTCTTTCTTAACACCGACTGAGACTGTTTCAAACTCTACCCCTCCTCAAGGAGAGAAGAAAGGCTAAATCGGAGGCATGCAAAGGGATTATATGAAGATATCAAAGTCAGTAAAGAAAGGATGACTTTTTGAGTGGGAAAGATGACAAGTTGCCTTAGTTTGGGGCTTTAAATCTCCTTAATTTATGGTAACAGACTATAATTCTTCCTTTTTGCTGGATTAAAAAGCCGGGGAGGTGTGTTTTCCAGATTCAAGCAAGGATGTCTGATTTTTACTGAGTGGACATTTGAGTTAGAAACTATAATATTTGAAGTTTTTTCTGAAATGGATGTTGAAGTAGAAATTGATGCAGTGATCCTATTGAGATGTCTTGGAACCTCGTCACCAGTAAAGAATAAGAAGTCCTTTATTGTGAAGCTGTGCATCTTTAAAAGGTGAAACCCCGTGGTTTAAAAATCCACAAGCCCTTATGTAGTCATATAAAAAGCTACATTTTGAGAGGCTCACATAATGCAGTGTCGGGCGGGCTGCATTAGTAGAGCTGGAAGTCACAAACAGACTGTGTCTCTTGTGAAAAGTTACCAGAAGAATCAAGAAGGACTTGTCTCTCTCAAAAGACTGAATAAAAGACTATTTTATTAAGTGATGCTGACTTAAGAGTTCTGATGTTTTGTCCCTTTGCATTGTTTTCTCGTGGAAAAGTAAATTGTTGCTAGGGAAGAAGAGGGGTTGTTTTTGAGAGGGTTTCGTAGTTAGTTTTTTTGTTTGTTTACCTTTACTGTATGTTAATAAATCTAACTGTTTCTATTTTAAATTGAACCTGTTTTACTTTTCTTTTAATCCTATTCCACTAAAATGAAAATTAGGCAAATGTAATAACCACTACAGTGAGAGAATAGATGGAAAACTCACTGTTTTAAGAAGGAAAAGGCTGTGACTGTCTGAGAATGCCTGGTAAACATTCTTTAGGTGGGTCATGTACCTTAGGTCCTAGGCTTTTGCTTAGATGCCTTCTGTCTGCTAAATAAGCCAGTGGACAGGATAGCTGACTTAAGGACAGGTATTACACACTCTTCTTGCAATGGGCCATTACTATGTTCTGTGTGAGCTGAACTCCCTGAGGCAACAGATATGTCCAGGTGAAAGGAAGTATATCAATCCATTTTCAGCTGTAACCTCAAGTGAAAGGAGAAGTTAACATCTTCCAGTCAAACAGAGCAGGCAAAAAGTGTTGTTCTTGTCTTGTGATGTTGTATTCACCAGACTGGATGAGGCACTTGCCTGAAGCAATGAATCACCATGGTAAGTGGCTGGCAAACTTCCAGAATAATCTAGAAATTACTTCACTTAATGAGATTTCTCAGATTCAAATCTGCTTGACCTTGGCTTGTTAATATGGGTTTGGCTGGAGGCTGTAAGGAGTGGGTGAAGTGGTGTAAGGAGATATAGAAGAGCAGGGTCGGTACAGGAAGGCTGGGGGCAGTAGTGCTTCCCAGGGTGGGTACTGCAGAGGGCAGGAGCAGAAGCTGTGATAGAAGCAATATAGAGGAGTACAGTGCTTGTTCTCCTGCTCTGCTTATGGCTTCAGCCTGGAAGAAAAAAAGGCTGAGGTACCCAAAGTTACCTGTGATGAACTGGAAGATTTTGTGTTGTCTTGTTTCCTTCTTCCCCCCACCAAAAAAAAAAATCCTCAGCCAAGGTCACATGGTACTGCACAGTAGATATTCATTTGCAAACATGCCCTGTGAGAGTTCAGCACCCACACAAGAAAGAATGACTTAAAGATGAGAGCAGCTATGGAGGTGAACTCTGTTGTCCCTATAGGCTGGCTAAGTATGGGAGAGGTGGATTGCCTGTCTAATGTATATCAAAAGGAAAGATACAGGTTTGTATCATTCCTGAGGGGTGGTTCTGACTGAAAATAAACACCAAAGGAAAGCAGCTTTAGCGGAAAATTGGATTCTCAGTGGCAAGAAGTGCCTGATCTGATTGTTTGTACCTTTTTTTCCTTGTCTCTCCTCTTTTTTCCTCCTGGCCCTGTGACTTTCGGCCCTTTCAGGATTACCAGTCAGTCTCTCTCTTTGCCTGGAAGGAACACTCTGCCCTAGTGTGGATGCAACAGCTTCTTTTATCTTGTGTGCTATAGTTATCTAACTTGTGCATCTTGGAGCAAAACTAATAATGACTGCTATGACAAGATGGTAATTTTCAATCTTTAATAGCTTTAAAAATCTCATGAAAGAGCTGTGTGTTAGTTAAATGATGAATAATAGGGACGTATATGAATAAAAGATACCAATTTATGTTTGATTTTGTAATAATAGTGTTAGGCTTGTCTCTATTCTGTGACTTAAGTCTGTACAAACAAAAGGATCACAAGAGAACAGCATGTATCTGCTTGTTTAAATCAACTGGAATTAGTGGCACATGCTCTTTGTGGTCCCCAGTTAGGTGGAAGTGCTGAAAATTATTGTGGCTTGGTACCAGGATAGTCCAAGATTTAAAGCTAAGACGTAAATCACCTACTGTATATCAGAAGATTCAAACAGTCTGTGGAACAATATAGGAACTGTAATAAAGTTACCATTTTTGTGTCATAGAAGGGGAAATAAAGAGAAAAAGGGTATTGTCATGATTGACTCTTAGTTATTTTTCTTTCCCAGTTGTTATGCAGGTTGCTCTAGAGCCACCATAGGGAACTTTTTGCCTGGGTGAGAAGATAGTTGTATTTACAGTGCAAGTTCCCACTTGTGACAAGGTGGAGGATCCATCCATAGATGGAGGGTGGGCCTTTTCAGGTTTTTAATACTTACCTGTCTTGTAGTTTAAGCTGGCTGGGCAGCAGGTTCAGATAGATAGAAATAAACTGTTTTCAAGTACAGTGGCACAGTCAGATGAAGATTGGCACTGGTCTGATAAAAACAGTTAAAATTTCTATTTAGAGAAACAGGGAAAGCAGTCAAGTACAGGAGGGTAAAAGCCATACAAGATCTCAAGCTTATTCCCTATGCAACTATGAACAATTAAGTTTACACAGCACTGTCAAGTGGTTGTGGGTTTTTATTTATAATGCAAATGCACTGATGTTCTCATTCTTCACTTGGCAGCTGTCCTGAGAGCTTGTGCTGATGGAGGTGCCAATCGTCTCTACCACATCACAGAAGGGAGCCATGAAAGGTATGTGAGCAATACATTTGAAGTCACTGAAGTCATCTTTTTTTAATGAAAGTAAAATGTGGAGGAGCAGGATCTGTTCAGTTACTTAAGCAGCTGCTTGCTCTGTATATGGTACTTTAATGAACTGTGGCAGGTAGTATAATATTTTCTCCACATTATCTTAAATTTTTATTCCCAGCTACAATTTATAAAAACACAGGTAGCATGAAACACCATTTTCCCTGAAGCCCACTGGTCTTTTTTCCTATTGAAAGCTCTGTTCTCAGTCTGTCTTATTTTGTGCATCCAATAGAGTTAGGCCTCTGAAAAAATTTGCTGTGCCCCTAGCAAGGGTTGCCTAGAGGAACATCTGATGCCTGTCGCCACAAGCTGAAACAAAGTAGGTCCTCTTCATTTTTCATGAAATTTCCTATTTTGTTACCCATCTCACTTCACTAAGTAAGTAGAGGAAATCTACTTACTTAGTGAAGGGAGATCGGTAATAAAGTAGCAAATCTTCTTTTTGAATTATTTTTCAGTTAGCATCAGGGCATTAGAAATGACCAAAGGGAAGTACAGAAACTATCAATAAATGTGTACACTAGGTGGGGAAATATGACTGAAAGAATATGTTCTTGTTTTCTGCAATGGCATTTAAAATTGTAAAACGTCCCACTTCTGCACCAGAAGTGTTGTGCTGGGGTTGTGATGCAAAATACTTCATTCCAGTGATTTCTTATCTTTGTATTGGAATTATATAACATTGTGCAGACTTAGCTTACTAAGGATTCATTTTGCTTGTCTTTAGGAATTTCAAGTTTTTTGAGCAAGAATTCATAAATAAGTAGTTTTATAAAAGTGAATTAAAAAATGGGCTCTTGGAGCACAGGAATGAGAAAGGCATCTGGTAGAACATAAAGGTTTATGAACAGTTTTATTCATACAGCAAAATCTGACACATTGTTTGCTTTTCATCTCATGGAAAGGATATGGTGGAGACATGAGGAAGCTCAGTTGTCTCTTCTCCTTCAGAATAAAGACTAGAGTAAGAGAGGAAGACTGTAGTCCAAAAGTAAACCTGAAAGTAAAAAAAATCTTCCTTTGTCTCCTGTGAGAATTTATCTAAAGTTCTACAACTGCTAAAACAAGACTGGAGTCTGGGAAGCACCACTGTTGTAGCATAAGTTTTATAACATTAGATTTCTCCTTTCCTAGTAGTTGCTCATAGAACCATGGAAAACTTAAGCAGGTGTCTGAATTCAAGACTGACTTGCAGCAAACAGTTCTCTTTGATAATGGTGATGCTCTCCAAAGAACAACATTTGAGAGCTTTTGCTTTACCTTCTATAGTAACCCATTCATCTGTTCTGCACACCTTTATGTTTGTATTAAATAAATATCATTCAGGGGAAAATGGATGATTATACTTTGACTTAATCGTTCTTTCAGTCTTACATACTTGGCCCTTGGAGTATTCTTTTCCTTTATCTTTCTTCTTCTCATCTTAATTGCTTTGGGTACGTATATTTTACCTTCAAAGTAGTTCTTTTGAAGCAATAAAAGGAGACGTGCATAATTTGGATTTTTGTCTTCAAAGAAATTATTCTGCTGGAAAGAATATCCATTTACTTCTCTGAAGTATTTTTCTTTAAATTCCCTATCCATTGTTATTAAAGATTTGTCTACTCAGACTCTGACATACTAATCATTTTTTAATGCTGTCTTAACCTTTTAAAACTATACTTTATTCAAAGCCCTGATATCTAATTGTGTTGTATCAAAACCTAAAGAACAATAGTTCTTTAATTTTAGAGAGATTATAATATACAAGATATATAAATAAAGAATTTGATTGATATTTTGTCACTTGATTCTCTGTGACACCAAATTTTATGAAGAATCCTTTAGAATGGGAATTAGTGATAATATTCTGAGAAAAGAACAGCTTGCAGTATGGTGCTGTTGTACTGGTATCTTCCTTTGGAGATAAGTTCATATTACAGAATCATAGAATGAGTAAAGTTAGAAGGGACCACAATCTGCTGAAGAAGCCCTTCTTGTTGTCCTTGTACAGCCTTGACCAGCTTTAATTTCAGATGGGTCTTGACCATCCTCATCTCATTTATACTTACTGTGACAACCTCTCTGTATTCATTCCAAGTATCCTGACACTGATTCCATTTCCTGTGTATTTCCTGCTTGCACTCAAGTAATGGCAGGAATTCCTTGATCATCCACAGGCCTCTTTCCCCTTAGCCTGATTTCATTCTCACTGGGATGCAGCATTCTTGGGACCAGAGGACATGAGCACTGAATATCAACTAGCTCTCTTGGGCTTCTATTTCCTGCAGGCCTCATTCCCATGGGATTCTACTGAGAAGATCCCTGAAGAGGCTAAAGTTAGCTCTTCTGAAGTTCATGGTTACAATCGTACTGCCCTGCTTCCTCCTTCCCCATATTGAACTCCACAGTCCATGGTCACTACAGCTGAAGCTGTGCCCATCATTCACATCTCCAACAAGGCCTTCTCTGTTTATTAGTATGACAAGCAGGACACCGTTCCTTGTGGGCTTGTCCACTTTTTCTGTCAGGAAGTAGTCATCAGTGCTTTCCAGCAACCTCCTGGATGGTTCTTGCTTCACTGTGTTGTTTCTCAAGCAGATGTCAGGGTAGTTAAAGACCCACACAAGAACCAGCACCTATGACTTTGCAGCTGCTTTGAGCTGCCTGTTGAAGGCCTTGTCAACCTCCTTTCTCCTTCCTGGGCAGCCTGTAGCAAACACCTACAACAGCATCACCCTTACCAGTCTGTCATTTTATCCAAACACATAAGCCTTCAACTCACTCGTCGTCCTCATCAAGACAGAGCTGAATACATTCCAAGTGTTGCCTTGCTCATAGAGGGCAACTCCACTGCCACACCTTCCTGATCAATGTCTCCTGAACAGCATGTGACCCTCATGACAACATTCCAGCCACAGGAGCTATCGCACTACATCTCTCATAATCGCGTCTGTGAATGCACACAGATTTATACTTCCTCCTCTTTGTTTCCCGTACTGTGTGTGTTAGCGTACAGGCATTTTATAGAGGTATTTGATTGTGTCAATATGCAGAGGGATGATTCATAGTCTTTCTAATAGTTGTGTCTTTGAATGCCTGTGTTTAATTGAGGTATACCCTCTTAAGCCTCCTTTTGCTGCTACCGTGGTTGCTGTTGTTTTTCCTCAGTGCTGGACAATTCTTTAACTTGCTTTTCATTGCGTTGGTCTATGCTGGTAGATGCATAGGTGATCCAAAAGCAGCAAAGGGTGATTCAAGAGCCCCCCATCTCCATCTGTTTCCTGTTTTCTCCACGGACATTTTGACTTCCTTTTGTGCTAGACCCATCAAGCACAGAAGTTCACCTTCCTCTATAGCACTGCATAGGCTGACATAGCAATGAGACTTTATATCATGAGGTTAACATATGTAAGGTGTTATCTATCTTCTTCTGTATCTGTAGTGTCATTTTTATGATGTTTGGTGGGTTTTCCCATTTTCTCAAAAAATCTGAGTTGCAATTATTTTTGTTTAAAAACAAACAAGTCCAAGAAAACCATTTTTGCAAGTGCTAACAAGGAGAAATCATGCCGGGTTTTTTCAATGATATGTTAAAACAAATTGCCTTCTACAGCATGAGGGCAAAGAAGAGTAACCAAAAGGGTAGAATCACCTTCCCTTAAAGAGGCTGGTCCTTGGGAGCTGTCAGTGCTGGGGATATGGGAAAGGCAGGAGTGAAAACGGACTGAATGCTGGTGCTTTTCTCTCTCTGACTCTACAGTCCAGAAAGGTTATTTTCTTTGGACTGTTAACACCAGTTCCCACTTACAAATAAAGATTACTGCTAAACTATTTTTGATTGCTAAACATTTGCTGCTAATCAGAGTTAAAGGTGAGTTGTTGATCTTTATGGGCTTTTTGCTCTGCCTCATTCTGTCTGCCTTGCCTATCCAATTTTGAATTTTCTTGAATCATTGTGAAGCACTGCTTTCCACTTCAGCATCAGACTGTTGTTTATTTGTATCACAGTGCAGAACTTGTTTCTCAACACTTTCTGATTAAATCTCAAGACATTGATTAAGCTGGGTGTCACTGGCTTTGGGGTGTACAAAAGTGAAAATGCATTGAAAACTATCATCTCATTGGAACCTTTAAAACTAATCATTAGTACTTGTGTCTTGGATGCTGTTTTCCAGAGAGATGTCAAATCCATTGTGTACTCAGGTTTCGCAGTGTTAAAAGCATCAGGTTAAAGAGGGGAGCAGTGAGCTCTACAAGAGGAAGGATAAACCAATCATGAAAAATACAGTGTTTCTGGAGTTCTGGTTAGTATTTCAGACTTACTGTGTGACACTAGTTGGCTTGCTACAGTGACAGAGAACATCACTTTCATTACCCATTCAGTTTCTCCCTGTGAACTGCATGAAATATAAGAGTAGCAGTAAAACTGGAAAATGGTACCATTTTCTATGTATTAGACATAAATTATTTGAACTCAGGTAATGCATGAAAATGCAGCTGCTACTATACAACTCTTCTCTGAACATCTCTAAATGCAGGCAGCTTAAAGAAGCTCTACAGGAGTTTTTAAAAATTAGGAACAAATTTTGTAGACATTTCCAGTTGGTGCAGCTGCTAAATTTCAAATACAGACCTCAAAAATATCTTTTTACCATCAACTTATATCTTTGAAGTCCCTGTCAAGATGCAATTCCACTTCAGCTCTAGCTTGCCTAACTTCATCCAGGCAGAGCTCTGTGCACTCCAGCTTCTCTTGCCCAGAAAGGGCAACTCTTCTTCCCTGCCTTCCTATGCTGTTTTTCCTAAAAAGCCTGCATCCCCTCATTGCAACACTCAGTCATGTTTCTGTGATCCCAACAGGACTGTAGCTCTGCAACTGCACCCAGATCTCTGCGTGCATTTTCCAAGGTTTTATTTTGC
The DNA here is from genome assembly GCA_013397315.1 of Donacobius atricapilla. Taxonomy (NCBI): domain Eukaryota; kingdom Metazoa; phylum Chordata; class Aves; order Passeriformes; family Mimidae; genus Donacobius; species Donacobius atricapilla. The sequence continues at coordinate 622,158 of WBMY01002475.1, forward strand.
ATCAAAGTTTGCAAGCTAAACAAAAGTTTAACCTTTGAATAGGAAAACTAAGCTAATGTAACTTCCATGAGGAAAGGTAGTCATCATCATATATTTGCCTGCATGAAAAATGGAAAGATGAATCATAGTGTCTGTGTATTTTGACAGTTTCATGTGTGCGTTTTAGCAGTTAATGAGGTTTAGTAGTGCCTTGGCTACTGCAATTGGTCATTTAGAGCTTACACTGAATTTGACTAATCTGAGACCCAGTGCCTCCATTGTCAAGACAATCAAAAGAGGAACATTTGGACAACAGCTAGCAAAACCTATCTGTAAATTGAGATCTTCTGTCTTCTTTCCTGAATAACCTTCTACTTATGGAAAAGTAGGTCCCTAATAAGATTATTAGACTGAGAAATTCATACATACTTTGCTGTGTTCCATACTGAATTAGAAATAGGGTATTTATGAAGGTAATTAGCCATTGACATAACTTAATGTGCAGTTGAGAGGAATTCTTTGCTTGAACTCGTCAGATTAAACTGAGCATTGTTTTTAAGACATCTTATATTCAGGCAAAATTTAGGGCACTGATGCAGAAAACACTGAATGAGATTATCTGAGTATAGAGTTATGCATGAAGAGTACAATGATCGTTTCTTGTCTTTAAAGTCCATTCATTGTATGATTTGGAAAGGATGTGAGACAGTTGTACTCGTGAAGTTTTTACTTTATTCATGTTGATATGAGAATATGTTTTACTAATGTTTAAAAAAATATATAGCCTCTAAAACTGTGAGGTCAAAGCCAGCACCTTTGCTGCTAGTGGTGAAGAGTTCTTTGATTTAAGGGATTACAGTCCAAAAGCCAAGAAATTTGAAAACTCAGGCAGTTCTTTATTTGTCAAGTGGCTTAAAGGAGATCTTTACATCATACATCTTTTCCTGACCTAAAAACTAAAGGAGTGTTTAAAGATCAAAATTAGAATCTTGCATTTATCCTAATAAATTCTGCAGGAATCTTCAAAACAAACCCTTCCTATCCACAGTTTCCTCCTTTAGGAAATACCTGACTTGGGATCAATTTTTAATTTTTTAGAAAACAGCCATGCGCCAAAAAATTTAAAGAAACCAAAGAAATTTATCTCTCAGTGTTTGGAAAGATCAACCCATTGGAAGTTACATAATGTGTTTGCTTCAGATAGTGCAGATGAGAAATTCTCAAGATGCCTTATGACCATGTAATTTTTTGTTTTTTTTCATTTATATCTTCAGTTTAATTACTTTCACTCAATTGCATTTTTAAATACATTTATATTCCAGTAGCTGTGCACTGTTAAGTCAAGATTTGTTTCAAAAACAGTGAAGAGTTGAGGTAGCAAGACATGAATATCATGAAATATGCACAGTTTCAGTCCTCAATTTAAACCAAAATTAGCTTCCTGTATTGGAAGGGGTTTCCTGAAAGTATTAGGGCAATAAAATCACTAGGCATATCAGACTTGTTTGGTCTCTGAATCAAATGCTTACAGAAACTATGAGAGTTGAAAATCAGTCTATTTTTTTTTTACTGCTAGGTTCATCTTCATATTAAACAGCTGTATAAGACAGTCCCCGGAGTATGTATTCTTCTGGAGTAAAGGAGTTATTTCTATTCACTTAGTCATCATGTGCTATAAAGGAAAAATCTAGGAGTTACACAACCATTAGTTTGGATTCACTTGAGAATTTTAGGAGGGGCAGAAGTATTCTTTTGCATATCACAAGAAGTGGAAATTTATTTTGAGAGAGACGCCAGCAACTGGGTTTACTTGGAGGTGCTTCTAAGTGTACTTACTCCATAAACCATAACAGAAAATGGGCAAGGTTTTTTTTTTGTCATTCCCTCAAACTGAAAATGAAATGGCAGATAATAATAAAATATATGGTCTTACAAGATTAAATTACTCTTCAGGTTTAATTTCTATTGCTTTTGCTAGTCAAGATGGTAATTGTCAAATCATAGTAATATTATAACTAAAAATGATGGGAGTTGACAGCGCTGCTGTTGCTGTGACCCCTGAAATTTAGATCTGTAATAGAAAGAAGGCTCGGTCGCATCATGCCCTTACAGAAGCTGTGAAATGGCTGTCTTTTCATCCCCGAGGTACACGTGTGTACATGGGTGTATGAATGCCTTATTTCTTTTATGTCAGGAGACAATGAAAGCAAGTTACTGCCTTAATACAGGACCATGCTTTGTTTACAGGAGAAGGGTAGAAAAGAAAAAGCAGTCCTTGGTAGAACCTCTGGATATGATTCACGAGAGGCAGATGTAGATGTATCAAGTTTTGTGTAGAGCAAGAGTGAGAGTATTGTTTGCAGGTTAAAATGGAGACCTGGGGACCAAGACTTCTACTTTTTTCTTTTATTAATTTGCTCAAAGTCATGTGGTGAGTCACAAAATCATCTCACATTCTCAGTTAATCACCTTTACAATGCAAGAAAATAGTTCTTCAGAATAAATAAAATGCTCTTCTCATTGACATGATATCATCAGAGTTTCTGATATTTCCTTGTTAAAAGATGAGCCTATCAAAGGGCCAGGTATCATTCCTCCTGAAATCAGTATTTAATAATGAATAGTAGGTCCTAGGTGGAAGCAGACTTGATCTCCATGAGTGCTCCAGGGATCTTCATGCTTTGGCATAAATCCACTGATTTTCTTTCTTTTTGCATACCTCAGGATATTCAAAGATGGCATTAGGACCCTGTTTCAGTCACGTCAGCAAACATGAAGTGTGAATCTCTTCTTTTTTGGAATGATTCTAATATTGCTTAGGAGTAGATAAGAAGGACCAAACAAAAATCTGGGGAGATGGAGTGATGAGCAAATACAAAACAGGTGAACAGTTCAACTTCAGAAACAAGGTCTCCTGGCTGCAAGTGAGGTGCTTTGCCCATAAAACTGCTCTGTCCCCGTAAGAGCACCATAAACCAGGTTTAAATTGCCAACCAGGAAATGGGTCACAATTTGTCCAGAACTGTAGTTCTAGGGGAAAAAAGAAGGGGGGGTGGGGGGGAGGCTAAGAAAAGGAGAATAAAGGGACACTTTCAATTAATCCCAGGTCTTTCAATCAGAGAGTTTGTACTGCTTCATCTTATTTTTCAAATAGCTGTATCTCTGCCCCTAGTGTACTGTAAGTAGAGGAATGTCATTGCCATCTGGGTGATTTCTGGCTTTATGACATGGTAAAAATCATTTATGGCCACCCCAATGCTAGAGGTTAGGACTTTGCAGTGATAAAATATCCATGAATTGAGTCACATCTGGAACAAGCAGCTTCAAAAAGACTTCTGAGCTGGCCAAAGAGTACTCAGCACTTTATAGTGGTTTGGTCTTTTGTGCCTGAGGAGTAATTCTCAGGATCCAGGAGAAGCTGGCTTTGTGTGTAGTGTTAAGGTGAAATGTATGCCTTTGATTCCTTTGCATCTCTTACTATCCATAGAAATTAAGGATTACCCATAAATGCTTGTTTTTATGGAGCAATGCTTTTTACAGATGTGTGGGGCAGGCTGGGGACTGGAAGTTTTCATATTCTTGAAACAAATCAAAACTAAAAAGTTCTTACAAGCCTCAAACCAAGCTGAGTCTTTGCTGCAATAGTTCTTGTCATTTAGAATTTAAAGTACAGATTTTATATTGAACATGGCAAGAATGATCTTAGATTTAAAAGAAGCTCTTTTAAGACCTGAGAAGGATGCCACGACCAGTATTCAATTAGGGAGCAGAGAAATCCATGTGCTATCAATACCTTAAAATGAATGCATGTTAATAAATGACCTTGAAGTTGAGTAATCAACACTGTTGCACTTCAGACATTTAGGAAGGAATTACTTGTGCTATAACATCGATTCACTTTTTTTGTGTGTGTGGGTTTTTGTGTGTTTTTTTGTTGTTGTCCTTTCCTTTCCTTTCCTTTCCTTTCCTTTCCTTTCCTTTCCTTTCCTTTCCTTTGTGGAAAATTCTGGGGAAGAGCAGGTATTGTCCATTGCAGCTGACTTCAAATTACAGTACATTGCCTAATGGGACTGAACACAAAAAATACCCATAGATAAATTATTCAGATTAGTTTTTGCTGTTTCTAAAATGATCTTTCAGTAAACCTCTTAGTGACTGTTGGAGCATAAACATATTCTGGGTGTTTATTGCTTGGTTTTCTTTCCTATTCTCTTTCTTTAGTAGATTCTGCTCTCTTTTTATAAATATGTGAAAGCCAGAAGTTCTAAATTTTAACAATTTGCATTCAAATGGACACTTCTGTTTTCTGAACCGATTATTGTATTCTTCAAATCTGTTTAAAGTTAGTGTTAGTGAAGCCAAAATAGTGCAAATGGGAGGACTTTATGTATTGTAGAATATGATTGGAAGTAAAACTTGAGAATATAAATCCATTCATCTTTAAACTATTTTTCCTAGTTATTCTTGTAAAATTTGTTTTTAAATCTAATTGTGTTCCAAGACTGGTTTTATTTTACAAATGGACTCTTTTCATTTTTTCATTTAAAAATGTTTTGTGCCACAGTTGTTTTCACAGAAAATGCTGTCAAGAACAAGGAACTGTGTCTAGAACAGTGATCAAGGCTGCTTATCACAGCTGATAACAGGGAATATTTAATAAATTTACTTTATAGGGTCAAGAGATGAATGCTCTGTGCGTCTTCTGACAAGGATAAACTATAGAGCAAAAACTGCAGAGCCAGTTGCAAAACCATCCACATGAAGGGTTGAGCATTAATTAATTGCTGGTTGATTGAAAGTTGGACTAGATAATGTTACCAGTCAGCCCAGCAAATTTAAGACATCATTTAAGACAAGAGGTCCATGCCTTGTTAAAAGAATTGGAGCTCTGAGTTGTCACAGAATCAGTTTTGGTCTGCTACCAGAAATAACTTGCTCAAGCATGTGCATAATGTGTACAGTGGTACCTCCAAAGCAACTCTTGGATACACTCATATTCACAGAAACTCAAATCTCCTTCAACTCGTAGTTCCTACAGAGATCACACTCATGGGTGTGCACACTCCTCTCCAACCACCATACTACTGGCCTTATTTAGGTAACAGCCTGGGCTCCATTTTTGCAAAATGCTGGAGGAAAAAAATCTTGTCATGTTTTGAGTTAGTCTTATTAAATAAAAAGGATATAAATTGCTGTCTCTTGCATACAGACTTAAAAAAAAAAGAAAAGTTTTAGTCAGTATACCTGAAAATGTAGTGAATGTCAATTATACAGAAATGTAGAGAATTCTTATTTTTGAGCAGAGGAAGAAAGATCTGGTTTTGATAACAGATAAAATGAAAAGTCATCAGGCATTAATGTTAAAAGATAGTCAAAAGGCTGTTGGAAATCATATAAGCTGTACAGAAATATCTTGCCTACCAATCCCAAATAAATGAGCAGAACAATGTCTGATCATGCACCAGGTAGATTAGATCCAAGGTTACAGTGTCTTAAAATAAATGGAAATGCATCAAGGTCCACTGGAGTTGTGTTTTGTGTCTTATCTACCTGTGTGAGACATTCCCCACAAGCAAGTCTAGAGGCTATTTGCAAACTGGTTTTGGTGTTTCTGCTGAACCCTGGACCAGTATCAGCACACCCTTCAGCTCTGACTCATTAACTCAGCTATGAAATAGCGAGTGTTTCAACTGAAATATGCACTAAGGCACTGAGATGGTTTCTGATACCAGCATGAGCATCTTCTGTGTGCTGTTGGCAATGTCTTTACTTGCAAATATTTTCCATTTTTCTTATCTTTTTGTAAGCACTTGTGTACATATCAGCACCTCAGGAACAGATTAATACTGTTAGAAGAGTGAACTTTAGAGAGATGATAGAAGAGAGCAGTTGATAAAGGGCTGGATGACAACTCTAGCATACCACCAAAATACCTGTATGTTGCGAGACAGTCTGAACATGGAAGCATTCAGAATAAAAATACATCTGTCCTGCACTAGTTCTTTTTGGCTCAAATAGGGGCATATGTATGTACTGTATAAAGATATTATGGAAGCAGGCTAAGGAAGAGAGGCATTCAGCTTTTATTGGCTTTGGAGAGATGTCCTTGCTTGTTCCTTTGAATATTAAACTGACTACAAATTAAAAATGGTCAGACAAATAATTTTTGAGAAGGAATACAGCTGAACGTGGTCAAAAGTTATGTTTCATTCTAGAGAGAGAAAAACTAAACCAAGATTTACCTGTCATTATCTTGGTGGGCACACAGCATGAAGGTCCTGTAGAAAATATGTTGTGGCTTTTTTCAGTATTTTGAAATGAACCTGGTGAATGAGGGGAACTGCAATTCCATGCAAGCTTGTCGGTTTTGTTTTCTTTTTAGTGTTACTTAGGTATTTTTTTTATTGTCACCACACAGAAATATACGGGGCCTGTGCTTGTTTAACAGGGACCCAGATCACTTTTTGTACAAATTCAGGGTGGTCTAGACTTAATGGGTAAGATATTAAGCACTAGATGCCTAAGCAATTACACCCTCTCCATGCATTGCCCTGAATTCTTGCATTTTAACTAATGTTTTACATGATGCATCACTTGTCCATGGTGATTGCAAGCAGGGAAAATCACCACAGCTGGATCTAATGTTTTCAGCCACCTGATATTGTTCCAACGGGCTGTGAAATGGATGGAAGAAGAGCGAGACTCCTACTGTTGCTTTGTCAGTAACCACATCTTCCAGAGGCTGGGACATAATCCATTTTTATCCCTTATGCTTTAAAAAAAAATCCCAAACCAAACAAAAAAACTTTCTACTGTGTAAATATTGTTTGATCATCTATTACTCTGATTCCAGCATTGGCAATAGTTGGAAATTATTACTGCTTACTGCATGTGAAGCAACTTTGAGGTGCCCACACAATGATCAAAATATTTAGATTACTTAGAATAGTAACAGTAACATCAGGAATGAAATTAATACTGTAGCAATAAATTATTCTTGGTCTAAGGATAATTCTTGGTCTATTCTTAGTCTAACTCCTGAGGGATATCCCACCTACACAGAGCGCTTAACTCTTAAACTGCCTGGCTTTCCCTTGTGGTATAGAAACTCCAGGTGGAATAAGTTTCTTTCTTTTGAAATTAAGCTGAGTGGGGAGTTGAAGGTACTCACATCACATGACTAATGGGGGTGTGTAGATAAGATGTTTTGTACCACAGAGTACACATGTGCATGCAGTTTGATCTGCATTTTCTCCAGTGTTTTTGTCTCTGTGTAAAAGGTATCTGGCAAATAAAAAAAAGAATAGAAGGAATAAAAAACTATATAGCTCTTCTCCTTCATTTATTCATTATAAGTGTTTTACATAAACTAGAGTGACTAAGTGAAAGGAAACATAGGGATTTACAGCTTGAGACTGGATTAATTCATTGATGTGCAGAGACCTAATAGGATGCCAATGAAGAAGATTGATAAGGGTCAGCAGGTTAGAAAAGGTTTCTTTTTAGAGCTCTTGATGAATGAAACAATGACTGAGGGAGTAGCAATGGCAGCAGATAAGAGGCTGTGCCTTTGGACTTCCCCTTTTTCTGCAGCATAAAAAAGAGACTTGTATGTGGGTGTAGCTCAAAATATTTTGTATGAGACCAGTAGGATTTTTAGGTCGGCTTTTGTTCTTTTGGGGTTTTTTTAAAGCTTATGAGTGGGTAGTAGAGTGATTGATTGATTGATTGATTGGTTGATTGTTTCTGCAGTTGGCGTGTTACAAGTCAATGACTTTGTTCAGTGGTGAGCATCCAGCTGGTCGGCCAGAGCAGTGCCTATGATTGTTATTCCCTCTGCGCAGAAGTGAAGCCACTCTACAAGGGCTTGGAATCATAGAGTCTTTATGCACCAATGTAACAGAACTCTGAATGTCTCTGATTCTTTGTCAGCAGGATTTTTGCCTTGGTATTTGGAGAATCTCATCAGGTTAGGGACAGATATAATCTAAAAAAGCCAAAAATTGAAAAGGAGGGAGAAAAACAGGGCACAAAGGAAAAGATGGGAAGGGAGTGAAAATGTTTTTGATACTAAAGCTGAAAAGGAGAAAAGTGTCTGGAATAAACCTAGCTAATAACTACAGTGGAGTTATTCTGTAACAAGAAAGAGAGAAAGAAAGGAAGGCTTTGTTATTTTCCCCTGCAAGTTCCAGCAGTATCTGTGGGAGGGTTGATGCTTTCTAATTTTATAAGCTGCAGCATAGGTGTTAAATACTGGTGACAGATCAGATTGGAATCGTGCGCATAAAGGTACTTTGAGTAGTGAGAGAAAGACAGGCTGCCCCGAAAAGACACCTGAAAAGAGTCAGTGAAGAATCCAGTGCCTTTTTTTTTTCTTTTTTGCTAAAACATCATCTGTGAGGTTTGACAACAAATGGTTGTAATTAATGAAGTGACAGATGTGGATGTCAATATCTCTTCTTTTTGATGCATTCAATTGTAGGAAAAAAAGAAAACTGTGCATAAGGTGATTTTGGGGTGGTTTTGTACAGGAGAGAATTATATGGGGAGCATGCATGGATTGATGTGATTTTTAGCTCTCAGAAGGAATTCTCAGGATGGTGAAGAATCCACTTTGAAGAGTTAACATACCTAGCAAGTGAGTTACTGGACCAGTATCTACTCTGCAAGCATCAGTCTGCTCTGATTGGCACCAAGGGGCCAACATTAATCCATCGTTCGAAGCTTTGCGGCAAAGCAATGAAAGCAGTTGCACAAGCTGTGATTCTGCCTCTCATCTTGTGAAAAGGTTACTGCTCTGCCATTTCTGTTCAGAGTCCCAGTGTTTCAGCTTGAACAGCACTTTCTGACAAAGACAGGAGCTGGAGCTGTTCTACACTGTCATTTGGCTTAGTGGGATACTTAAGCTTCTGCTGGCTTAAACAAATAGGAATTAAATGGACAAATCCCTCCTCATTTCATTACTCTCTCTTCTCTGCCCCACAGTGAAAGTTATCGAGAAGAGCATTCATGATCATGTTTACGGTAATGACCCTCTCCTCTGGGGATACTCTTGTGGAATCTTTTAATGTTAATTTAGTATTGATTTATGATTCTAATTGATATGCTCTAGCTCTTGTTCATTAAGTGACCACATGCAGGGTTCTCGTATTTTGTGTGTTCCCTGTAAAAACCTGTGCACTTCATTAAATCTCAGCATTAAAGGAAGTGTTTCTGGGCAGAGCAATATTCCAACAGCGTGTTGCAAATGTGCAGGAGGGTCCCAAGGTCACAAACTCCTTTCAGAGGTTAATTAAGTCTGAAAGAAAGGTATTCTGTTGTAATTAAATAGTAATGAATGAGAGGCTAGGAATATTTGGTGCATAATGCAGTACCATGAGGCAAAGCCAAAATCATCTGCAAATTTATTGTTTTATTTCATATTCTATTATAAAATACCCTTGGGTGTCAGTGTAATTTTTATTCTCCAACTTGCCCATGACGGAATGGGGATTAAGTGGTCAGTGCTGTCATGCATATATGTGATCGTAATATACCTCAGTAGGGTTTTCAAGAACTCTAATAGCATTCCCAGTATGCTGAAGAGGGCTTTCATCAGGAGTGTGATGCCTTCCCCATTCTGCAGGATCACATTTTTAATCAGAGGGGAAAGTGCTTCCTTTGCCACATTCACACTGGAAAAGCCGTGGCAGGTTTTAACTTTCTTTAGTAGTGCCAGCAGAAATACAGTCATGTTCATAACCCTGTTTAAGAGCTCATCAAAATTTCCCTTTTAGTTCTTGTACTTCTGGGATTTAATATTTCAGCCTGTTCAAGTGCATTAGGCTGGATCATGGCACAGGACTATATACAAGTTGTCAATCCAAGTGTAGATTTTTCTTTGTTGTTTTCCCCAAACTTATTTGAAAATTAACCAATTCCAACATTCACACACTGACTTGTTCCACTCTGTGATCTCTGGAGAGTTATTTATTTTAATCTCTAAACATATTATAGGAATCTAGAGACCAAAAGCATGAGTTACCAGTAGGTTGTAGCTTTAATTCCTTACTTCTGTGTTTACAAAGTAATTTTAATTATTTTATTTTCTCATCTGAAGGCTGCATTTGCAGACTGTTTTTCCCACGCTGTAAAAGACAGAAATGGGGAAAACTTCTGTGTACTCCTCCTTGAAGCCCTTCCATGCACCAACATCAGCCAGGCGTACAAGTGAAAAGAAATGGTGCTTTGATTCCACAGCTTGGATTCTGGAAAAGCTGCATTGTGAGTGCTGCAGCCTGCCCTTCTTGGCCCTTGGACCTGGCTGTGACCCCATGGCTTGGAACGAAGATATTCTCCACCTCCCTCTCTATCATGCACATACCTATCTACGTAAGGGAGGTGGTGTTTTTTTAGAGTTAGGAAGCCACATAGGCTGAAACACTTCTGTTAGGATCCCCAAAACCTGCTGCTGTGTGAGCTGCACCTGAGGCTCATTGCTAACTAGAGAGAGTGGGTGTGGCTGCACTTCCTAGAGCGCATGGAGCTGAATTTGAAGGTGGGAATGGTCCAAAATCTTGGTGCCTTTTTATCAGCATATAAGTCCAAATTCCAATTTATTACCAGCTAGCTGGCTTTAGCTGACTGGTGCAGGCTTGTTTCGTATTGGAACTTAACAGAAATTTAACAGGATTTAGGCAATGGCTCTGCCTACAATGAAGTAGAGTTCTCTGTTAATCTTCAGGAGGACTTTCCATTTCTCTCCAAGAACAATTACAAAAGTTACCCCAGTGACAGTTTTTCTGCCATTCCAGTAAAATATGTATCTCTTACCTCATTATCAGGCAGATAGGTCTAATCCTCCTAACTTTACACATTTTTCAAAAACTTGTCAACCAAGAATTAATGTCCTGCTGGTATTAAAATGTGTGAAAAAAAATATCTAGTAGTGAATTTTAGACTCAAGGAATGGGCCACACTGTCATTCAGTTGAATGACATCCTCTGTTAAATGACATCTCTAATGATGGTTACAATCCATGTCACCTGTGGTAGTCTTCAGGCTACTCCCAGAGCATCTCAATATACACTAATTCAAAGTGTCTGATTCGCAGCTCATCTGTGTCCAGTCTTTTCCAAAGCATTTCCAATGCTGCATCCATTCAGAGTTCTCCTCTCCCTTCTTGTACTGCACATGGTGCAGATGGCAGCAGGGATATTAGACCTCTGAATGTCTTCCCTAAGGAACAACTACTATCACTGTATATAAAGGGAAGAGCTTTTAATAAGAGTTCATCATTGCACTTGTATTATTTATAGGCAGATCTGTGTCCTTAAGATCTAGTTCTCATCCTCCAAGAAAAGTTAATTAATGTGTTGAAATTTAATAAAAGATTAAGTCAAAGTGATTATGACAATAATAGAACTTAGTAGAATAGCATTTAAGGGTTATGTAATTTTTGAATCATAATAAATTGTGAAGTTCATATGGGGGTATTATTACATTTTTTTATAATAAGCAAGGCACCAACAGCATAAGAGTTGACATTAAATTTTTTTCATCTACCCTGCTTGATAGAAAATTACTTGTGCAGAGGCCAAGACAGGGATTTTTTTTGGAATATGTGTTACTTATAAAGAATGAGGTATTTTCTGTCTGAGAGTGCTTTTAGCCCACACAGACAAAAAGAGGGAAAGGAGGAGGATTGACGAGGGGAGAGACTGAGAACAGAGAATTCTACAATATCACGTGTATGTTTATAATATTTCTAATGCCTCAATCCAGTGCACAGGTTGTTTTCTTATTTTTCTGTGATTGCCACTTACAAATAAGAACAAATCTATATATTGACCTGTCTGGATCTCATATGTAGAGAGATAGGTAGGTAGTTATCTCAGTGCTTTCATTTGTGCTCTTAAATGGCAGTAAACTAAATGTTGCAGATACAAACAGGAGGACTGGCTCAGGTTCTCTTCAAACCTTCCCTCCACGATATGATTTCCTTGCTTTTGGTGAAGCATTAATAAGGACAGCCAGCTTAAGTAAAAGGCAGTAGGAGCTTGGGTAGGTAGATCCCAGCCGCAGCCTGGGTATTAAAAGCTTCATAGCAGCAGCAGCACAAACCTACTTGCTCTGCTGAAAATTTGCTGTAGCACCCTAGTCTGACGAATGGCTGGGGGGTTTTGTTTCTTGAACACAGTCAAGACTCTTTCTTGTGAAGCTGGCAATGTTCTGGAAACAAGCACAGCAAGCACTGCCATTATAACTACTACCAGTCTCTGAGCTGTTTTAAAGCTTGCTCAGATTTATATATGCTTCAGTCAACCAGGTTCTCAGTGTGGCCTTGGAGACCCTTCACAGTGCCCTCTAGATTTCTCTTGGTCATGCTTGTAGGTTGAGGTTTTTTCTTTTTGTTTTTGATTTTTTTGTGTGTGTGTTGCTTTTTTGTATGTGTGTATGGTTTGTGTTTAGTTGGTGGTGTTTTTTTTTTTTTCCTTAGCAAAGATTATGTGGAAAATTGCTCTGTTTTGAACGTATTAAAATATAACAAAATAATTTTACATCCTCTTCTGCTCTACCAATTCTGAATGTAATGATGAATTTTCTTCTGAGTTTGAGTTTTTCATTGGACTCCTTGAGTATTCTGTCTGACTCGCCAGCTGTGTTGCCAGCTGTGTTGCATGTAGCTGTGCTGATTTCAGATGGAGCTGATACAGAGCTTCTCTCTGCCTCAAGAGGAGAGATGCTGGTTATGTGTACCAAGGCTGTATGTGTGCAGGTTTGAAGGCCTGGGACCTAGTGAGGATTTTAGCACATGCCTGCAGATTTCTGGTGCTTGTTAGTGATAGCTCTAGTTAAGGCCCACAGTGGTAGAAATATAATGTGATCTGACGGAAGGAATATTTGCAGATTTTGAACTCTTGCAGAATTTTGCTGCCTTGATCTATTTATTATCCCTGGAATTGTTCAAGTCTGGGTGGGACTTCAAGCAACCTGATGTAGTGGAAGGTGTCCCTTCCCATGGCAGCATGATTGGAACTAGATAATCATTAAGGTTCTATCCAATGCAAATTATTCTATGATTCTGTGAATTGTTGTTAGCTCTTTCTCCTGAGTTAGGACTGTACCAAACATAAAAATGAGCACAGACACCTGTGATTATGAAAGCCATTTTATGTTGAGGATCAGTATTTCCTTGGTAAAATCAGTTTAATAAGCAGGAAGTGAAATTTTGGTAGGTCAGATGAGTATCATGTGTCCACAGTAGCCACCCCACAGGTATGAGAGGTCTGAAAGGATATAGCTTGCTTCATCCTTTCAATATTTATCACTTGTGGGCTAAATTGTGAAATAATTAATATAAACCAGATCCTCAACTTTTGTAAGTTACAGTGGCTTGGTTAGATGCTCATCAGTTATTCCAGCTGAAGATGGGGAAAGATTGTATCTTCTGCATATCTCTGTGACACCTGGTGCTTTTGAGTGGTGAGGGAAGCTCTGAGAAGCAAGAAGGATTTCAGATTTTGACATGGTACTTCGGCCAGTGCAAAATTTAGGGGATTTTCCCTTAAGGCATAATTTCTACCCTTACACTGGATACCATGGCTGTGTAATTACACTGTCTTCTTTTCAGAGTAACCATCCAGGGAGCTGCAGAGAGCTTCCCTGTGGTGTTTGGTGTGGTAATGGCTAACTTCTAAAACAGGTTCTTTTTTCAGGAGGCATTGGAACCTGTGCTGACTGCCAGGGGGAGGAACCTGACTGCAGCTAAGCTAAAGGAGAATGTTAACAGCTAAAACAGCATTTCCTTGTACTTGGGAGTCTTTGGGAAAGCAGACAGCCAGTATAGTGGCCAGGATGATACTGCAGCAGGTTTCCATACATTACTGTATTTCATTACAGGTAGGTTTGTTCACTAATGAGGAGTGAAAAGAAATAAAAATTTAGGTCTGGAAGGTCACTGTCAACCAGACATCCTTTTGCATCTTTTAAGGTGCAGAGCATAGGTATGAACTTACCTTTTTGGTATAGCAGTTTAAATGTTTTACAAAAGAAAATGTCAAGAGAGCTGATTTTTCCCTAGGTGAACGTATTTTGTCAGTCCCTCATTCTTTATCCCTTATAAAAAGTTTAACAAATTAAACCCTGGTAGAAAAACTATTTCAATTGAATACATCAGGCTGTGATCAGAAGGCAGATTTATTGATACATGAGAGTGGTAGCTTTATTTTGTTTCTTAATTTCATCCATATGTCAAGTAACTATAAAAGGTGGTTTTATTATTTAATTAGAGCTTCATCAGAGGCATTTTAATTGCAGCTGTGCTCATGAAAATGATCGTTTGAAACACTTTTTATCTTGTGAAAGAGAGAACTGCTTGTGTGTATTCATAACTGTAAACCTGCTGACTTTGCTAACTAAAATATGGCACTGGCACCTTGGCTCTGTAGAGGCGGTGACACAGTCAGAAGAGCAAAACAAGGATTAAAGTGAGTAGGATCTCTGCCAGCTGCAGGAGCTGTACCCAACTGGGATGCTCCAGCCCACTGGAGACAGAAACACTTGTATATTAAACAGTTTTCCACCAATTCCTTCAGAGCTCTAAGCCTACCTTTCATCATTTCAATTAGTACAAATCTTAAAAGAATTTCTAATAAACTTTGCAATACATTGTTGTCTAAATCACAGGTTCCAGAAAATGAAATAGGGTCATCCATTGTACAGCTAAATTGTGTAGAAATGGGAGAATGCTCCCTTGAGTTTATCTGATGAAAGGGAGGCTGCTTTTTGGCAGAGGTTACTCAGCATCAAATAGAGCCCAACTCTCATTTTGTATGCGCATTTATCTTCTGCTGTCTCTTTAATTAATGCTGATGTGCTGTACTAGGCAAGAGGTGCAGGTACCTTTTGAAATGCTAATGCTCTGCTGGAATATCCTGGTTCTCTGTCAGCTCTGGAGAAGCTGCAGCAGAGGTCAGCAACAAAAGGTTTAATAAAACTTCTGCCTCCCTGTGACTTACCCACTTTCAGCCCTACAGAGACCACAGACTTCAAACAGCTGTCTGCTGTTCTGTCTTTCCTTCATTCCTTGCCATGTGGGCTCACACCCCCCAAGAACATCAAGTGATACGTTTTGTTCTTCTGTGTAGTCTGGGTGTTTTCAGGATCCTCAGTGCATTGTTTCTCTGCAAAATATTATATACCTTATCAGTGTAAGGGCTTGAAACTTGAAGGAATTATATTAATATATATAAGGTACTCAAGCACATCTTCACCAAAAATGAAAATTATTTGCTCAGTGGCTGCTCTACAGGCAATCAGAACCTAGGATAAAAAGCATGTTCAATAACTGTACAGAATCAACTTTGCCTTTCAATAATTTTGTTGTAATCAGATGTTCTGTTTTTTTCCTGAAGGCTTATCTTCTGTGTAGGTGTTCTTTAAATAAATTTTTATATGGCAATTCACTTTTCATGGCTAGTCATCCTACTTATAGCTAAGTGTAGACATGTCTCTTTTGTGGCTACAAAACAGCATATCCATCTATAAAATGATATGTACATGAAAATCAGAAAACAAAATGTAGGCCCAAACAGGAGAAGCATTATAGTGACTTCTGAAAACCTGGAGATTTCCTCTTGTCTGCTTGGAACAAGTTGCTCAGTTCAAGGGGACAAATCTCTTCTCATTGCACTCGTGACTCATTGTTTAGAAATGGCTCTAGAGGATTTCTGCTGCAAGCTACTTACTTCAGTTTCTAGCCCTGAAGAACCAAAGGGCTTCTTCAAGCTCAACCATCCCTGCAAAGATGTTCTTCCCTGGTTTTGTAAGTATGTAAACAGATGCTAAACTTGGGGCAGGTACTTAAGGTACTTTGGTGAGAGTAAGTAAAGAAATGGAAGCAAGGAAATCCCAGTGAACATCTGTCACATGTAACTTCTTTACTGTTTGATTGTGCTTGACTTTTAAGTGTTCTTAGTGGTGGGAGAGTTCACAGAAAGGACACCTAGAGTTTAAATATTAGTCATTCAAACTGACTTTTGTAATTGTATAGTTCAGTTTTCAGTCCACACTGTAGACATTGTTAGTAACTGTCTGATTGGGTGGAAGATTATAATATGGTTGTTTTTAGCATTTCTGGGAATGAAGAGGAATTGTTTATTTTGTCTTGGAAAAGTGTGGTACCTTGTAGCAGCAACATCTAACTTGGGTGGCATTCCATGAAGCTGTGAGCTTTCTGTGGCTTCTAGTGCCACCTTTTTGAGACTGGTTTCTAAATCTGTTTGTGCAGTTTGTGGCTGCTCTAAGTTTACCACATTTTAGACAACACCCTTTTGATTCTTCGTGTGCAGTATAAAATGTTAATAAATAATTTACATTAAAATATTGACTGGGTTTTCTCAATTTTTTGAGCAAATTCTGCCATCTGATGCTTCAACATGAAGAGGGAAAACTGTTTTGGGGAGTCTTGTCAGCCTCTGTCTTCTCAGTGAGTCAGATACCCTCCCCTGTCAGAGGCTGCAGTACTTATCTTCTCCTCTCTTTCATCTGGCTTTGAGTCCTAGAAGACTGGAGTCTGGCACTTCCAGCCAAGTATTTATGCTTTGCTAGCATTCAAAATCATATGCTTGCACGTGACTCGTGCTGACACACTGGAGTGTTTTCTGCGACTGAGTTAATGTGCTGCCCTAAGCCATGCTGCCCTGTGCAGGATGAAAACTCACGGCTCAGCTCCCTTTTTCTAAATTCCTTTCGCCAAGGTTCAAACATGGTGCTTGAGCCTGTGCAATGCTGAGTTGTGCTGAATAGCTTCAGCTTTAATTTGCTCAAAGATCATATATTGCCATCAGCTATCCTTTATTGCAAGAAATACATCAGTCTATGAGCAATAAAAACAAAACCACAGGTACTTAGCAGCAGTCCCTGGGAGTTGCTTGTTCTGATCATACTGAGTTTTTCATTAAGTACGTGTATTTACCTGAACGCAGGAGGATGTTCAGCACCATGGCAAACAAGTGAGTAGTTCTTAAATCTCAGAGCATGACTTAATTTCATACTGTATCAATTGCATCTGGAGAAAAGTTTCAATTACTGACTATTAAAAAGAAAAATGCAACAGTTGTAGCTGTCACTAACTCTCATCTTTGTCATTGAGGGACAAGGTATGGAGGCAGGGAGTAAGTTTCTTCAGATTTGTAATGACAATGGGAGAAAGTTGGCTCTCCCCTATGGAAGATGTCCCCCTGATGTGTGCTTTGCATAGCAGTTTGAGCTGAAGGTAATATGTTCTTCAATTTATTTTGGATCTTTTTATTTGCAAGGTGACACTGCATACCAGACAAGCATAAATGAATGCATTTTTGCCTTCATATCTTCACACACTTTTATCTTTTTCTTTAAATTGTGAAGTTTGCAAATGAAATAATACTTACATGCCCTTTAACACTAAGCTCTTTAGAAAGCAAGGAAAAAAGAGACTGTTTTTCAAGGTTGCCTAATATTCCAAGTACTTTTAACTACCTAACTATCTGACTGTAATATGCAGATATGCATATTTAGAATTTAGGATATCTATGTATAACTTGATGTATGCATATACTTACTTCCTTTGTTAAATTGGTGTTTATGATGCTGGCATTGTACCCCTCCCCTTTTTTTTTCTTTTTTTTTTTTCCTTAAGTCTTAGTAAATTACATATGGATTTACTGTAGAGTGTGAAATGCTATTCAGGGTTTATGTAAGCAATTGCATAATGAATATTAGGGTTTATTAAGGCCTTTGAAGAAGGCGTGGGAAGTAGTTGGGGATTTTTTTTTGTCAATGTTTTTTTTCTCTCCAATTTCATACAGAGCTAGCACATCATTGCCAGTGCCACCCTACTACAAACATTGTATGTGATAAGGGAGGCTTTTGGGATCGAAAGAGCAGTGATGGGTACCATATAGTCAGAAAAAGTAAGCTTACTATCTTCAGGAGAGTCTTGATTGGGAAGTAGAGGGTGGACAAACTAAGGACTGGGGTTTAGCTGTTTTTTAAAGCCTCATGATAATAATAAGTTATGGAATCATTTGTGGCATCTGTTCAAGATTGATCAAACAAAAATTGTTTTCTATGATCAGTTTGAATTCATTAACTGTATTGGTATTTTAGTGTTGGGCTTCTGAGCTGCAGGTGTGACCCTTTCTTGTGGTAACCTTGCAGACAATGCATGAAGGTATTTGCAGATTGAATAGGCTTTAACTCTGAATATATCTCACTATCTGACATTTCTCCTTTACCCAGGAACTCACCTCTGTGCAGCTACTTGGAGCATCTGAATATGCTGCTCTGAGACTATATATAAAAGGCACCTGCTTGTGCTGTACATGTCTTTGCGAGTTAAAAAGGCATTTTGATTTTCACAGCAGATAACAGCATACTTCTGACAAATTTAAACAGACTTAACAGCTTTCTGATGAGAACAGCCATCACTTACTCTTCCTGTCAAGACATCAGGAGGGCAAGCTGAAAGTGCACCTTAACAGTCAGCAAACAGAACTGGGAGCATGAATTTTAGTTTGTTGGGGGGTTTTTTTGTTAAAATGTGATTTTAATGCGTATCCTGAAGTAGTGCTAGAGAGTTTTATCTTTTGTATTCCCAAGTACTAGGTGCTTACAGAAGTCAGCACTGACTTTGCTTCATGTTCAGTCTGCAGCATTTTCTCATCACTGATTTTTTTTTTCCACAGGGATGCGGCTTGTGTGTGCCTATTAGTCCAGGGTAAAAGACACCAATTTTGAAATTTATTTTTAGTAGTGAAGAAAAAACATAGGGAACCCACTCTGTCCTCCTCAGCTGGGGGACACACGGTTTGTCTGCATGGGATTATTTTCTGTGTTGTAGCTGAAGGAATCAAAGGGTATGCAGATACTGCCTTTAAATGCTCATGTCTCTGATGTTAACATTTGTTTAAAAAAGGTTAATTACATACAATTATGTGCTAAAGGAGCTGCACCATAAGAAAAACTATAACGTTGAATTAATGGTAGAGCTGAGCAGTTATGCCCAAGAATTTTATTTAAGAAAGCATGAGTTTTTTAGTAGAAACTGCTACAGTGTGATGGTTTGGTGTGGGTTTTTGCGGGTTTGGGTTTTTTCTTTTTCATAATTGTGTGAAAATGCATATCTAACACTTCACACTGAATTCTTAAAGTGTGTGAATAAAGAAGCAAATATTCTGATGTTTTAATTTTAACACACTGTTCATTAGTGTTGAATATTTAAAAACAATATTGCTGTGTCTATTCGATGTATTACTTCAAGGCAAAAGGCACAGTTGTGCTTGTTTAGCATAAGAACCTCAGAGTTTAAATAGCTTCTATTTATTTTGTAATCTATCTATGATAAGAATCATTTGCTGCTTTATGATACTGGTGACTAAAAATTGATTGGGATATTGGGATATCTGGAAATTATGTCAAACTTGCTGGAATCTCTCCTTTTTTTTTTTTTT
>WBMY01002475.1:641622-760989 GCA_013397315.1 Donacobius atricapilla
TTTTTTTTCTTCCTTGTTTTCCAGCCCAGCATCCTGGGAGTTCATAAAACTGTTCTGTCAACATTCAGCCTTTATCCAATTTGTATAAATCATCTAGCTGGGATCCATCCCCAAACTGCAGAGAAATAGTGTTGTTTTTTCTTCTTAATCTAGCTAAACCTTTAAAGGTTTCATATGGAAACCTTTAAAACCTTTAAAAACCTATGGGGGTTTTTGTTGTTGTTTCTTAAAGTTACATAGATAAAAGGTAAGCAGTCTGGCATCGAAGTGCCTTTGGGTCCTTATATGAAAGCAATCTTGGCTCTCCTGACTCCATACTCATTTTAGATGGATGCAGTATGATTCTAAAATACCCTTATGAGGAAAAAAAAAGGCAAGTACAAACAGCAACAAAAAGCAATAACCTAAATCCAAACAAAAAAACCCCCTCAACATCCAAAAAAACCCAAAGAGATTGAAAAGAGTAAGAAAAACTCCAGTTGGCCCAAAACTCTGAAGATTTTTTTGTTGCCCAGTGGCTGGTGTTATGCTTCTTGACAGCTCTAGAAAAGACTTGGTAGACTAGGCTGATCTCACATGAATTTTATACTTCTCAGTCCCATTAGGATTAAAGATTTGGCTCACTCCTGACAAGTGTCAATATAAGGCAGCAGAGAATCAAGCCAGCTGAGCTGGTCATGACCTTATATGCGTAGTGATAATTAATAGCTAATGAGACTGATAAAATATGGTTCTGAAATACAATAGACTGCATCATCTGGACTGTTCAGAAATTAAAATTTTAAATTGCACTAGGAATTAAAGCCACATTTTGCCATCATGGGCAGAAAGTTAAACTCCTTCAGTAAAGGATGTGTGTCAGATATGTCATTGAAATATGTCATCTTCAATACAGTTATGCATCAGAATAAGAATTATTCATGAATTTGAGTTCAGAGGGCAGGAAAACATGGATTAGACTAATGTAAGACCTGGTTTAAATCTGTACTTTAAATAAGGGCAGGTTTTTCAACTTTTACAGAGGGGCCTTTCTTGTTACTTTTCTCCTGACATAATTTCTTCCACTCAAATAGAAGTAAGCTTGATGTGTGATTCTCCCAAGCCTGTTCTCCTGCACTAGAGTCTGTACTTGGGAGTAAATACAAAACTATACAAAACTATATGAATATACATTTACAAAACTATATGAAAACAAACAAGAGAAAACCCAATTATTAAAAAATACTCTTGAGGTACTTTAGTATGAAGTTGGTTTTTTTCCCTGTATACCTCTCTCTCAACTATTTCCCTTATTTCTAGATCAGTGCTTATCTCTGAGGTTAGTCAGTCAAGGAGAATCCTTCTCACAATGAATTTTGTTAATGGAAAGAGCATGGACTCAGATCTGTTCACCTGGATCACACAATTTGTTCCACAGAACTCAAAAAGGACTGTGTCAAATGCAGCCTTTGACTATGTACTGAATGTTGCCTTACTTTTGTTGGTTTGTGTAGTCAATGAGCTACAAAGGGCAGCCATCCTCCCTCTGAAGATAAAGTAGACATATTTTTTCATGTCAGTGAGGCAGACAGTGGAGTTGAAATTTACTAATTTTTTTAAAACCAAGAGGCATGACTTTCTGAACTTTCCTTGCTTCTGGTGTTTCTAAAAGGGAATGAGAAAAGAAGAGGGAATTCTTCTCTTCATGAACATTAACGGGAGGCCCAGACATCTCAAAATTTTGAAGTTCCCAGCCACAATTCTTTATTCCCTTTAGTCACTTCTGGTTTTCTGGTTGCTGCAAGTGAATGATTTAGAGAGGGTATGTCAAAAATGGACACAGAGCTTCGTGGCACAGGAGGTGCTTTCAGGAAGCACAGCCGGGAACCCCAGCAGAGGCCATGGGAGGTGCAACTGAAATGCCTGTTCCTCTTGCTTGGAAAAATTCAGACTAGCTTTTTGATTGGAAATCGTTTTACTTTGGATGAGAACAAAAGCTGTGAAGGAGCACTTGATTCTTAGAAGACACTTTTTTTTTGGCTAATTCTTCTCCCATTTATGTCTCTTGAAACATTCAGGAGAAATAGTTGATTATTTAAAAGCGCTGTGATTTGTAGCTGCTGTAGAGAAAAAAAAAAAAAAAAAGAAATACACTTTTGGATTTATATACAGCATTTCAGTAAGATAAACAGTTTTTTCATCGTGGTGGATGTCTATGTCATACCAAGATGGCTTTCCATGACAACTGGCTGCTGTTCTTCCTGCCCAACCTGCTGGAACACCTCCAGGGTTTGCATTCAGGGACACCACTGAAATCCCTAGACTGAGTTTATTTCTTCTTGATTGAAACAGAGACATTAAAAGTAATTATAAAATAACAGATTGAAAGAGAATACCTTCATGTTTTTAGGCTTGTTGTATTCAGTAAATATTTAATTAGGAAGCTCACAGAAAGGTAAAAACTAGCTATTTAAATTATAACTTTTGAAAGTGTGGTATTTTTTGTACATTGGGAAGGTCAGGTTTTGCAATGAATTTTCTGTTTAGTTTTGAACCATACTGATGGAGGCATATGAAACAGAGCAGTGAAGCATTTACATTCCTCCTAATTGATTCCTGTGTTCTCAGCCAAACCCAGTGCAACAGGGACTGCCCTTCTCACTGCAGTGAGTGTGGGACCATCACTTCTGGAGGGATTATTTTTAGAACATATCCATTTATAACAACCTTAGTAATAGCGGAGAGCAGGGAATTTGAAATGCCATAGTTGCACGTGACTTAACTCACAGCAATTGTACTTACTAGCTTCTACTAGAGCAGTTTTCAGTTTTCAAAGAAAATGGTGGCCAGTGACCACATGAAACCTTTGAAATCTTTGAACAGACACAGAACATGAGATTTGTATAAGCTTTACTGATATGAGGAGTTTCTAGACCCTACAGCATTCTTCTAAAATCATATGGCAGAAAAAAATATGTCCCAATATACTCTGCTTAATTCCTTGTAGCACAGTTTAAGCTGAAAACTACTTTGGTGATGAACTCTCATCCCCCTCTTGTAAAGTATGGTAACTAAAATCACAGCTTTACTTTCAAAAGTCCATGAAGCCTTATCTGTTGAAACAGTGGAAACACTCTCTCACCTGTCAGCTGCTTCTTAAAACTCAAGAAGTTGTGGAAGATGGAAAGCTGTGTTAAGTGTTTTGGGACATTGTGGGTTTTTTCAAAAGTATTCTTACACTGTTCTTGCTATAACACAATGGGTTTTTCCTTATGAATTTGATACAAATTTATACAGTAAATATTTTTAAGCATTCTGCAATTAAAAAGTTACATGTGACAAGATAAGAAAAACGTCACAAAATTTTTCCATGCACTTTGCAGCAATATGACTGTGCGAATGGTTAGGAGTTGAAATTAAGTTCATGTGAGTTAAAACTCACTAAGCATTTGGCTTCCATATTTTGGGAGTATTTTTAATAATCAGGAAGAGTAGAAACGAGATGACGTCACTAACAACTAAAATACAAATCCTTGAAACATTTATGGCATACCAGCTGTCCAAGAAGCATCATCATCATCTTCTGACAAATGATATCCTCTGAGGCTTGATGTACAGCACTCAGATATGCTATTTCAAACACTTTGCTGACTGAATGATACATTTGAAAGATATTTGAAAGTTGTCTTTCTAGGACCAGGCAAATAAAAGTCTTACCGACCCGGAGAGATAAATAAGCGTCTAAGCAATATGCAGCTCCCTCAGCAAAGGGGCAATAGATTTACCAGTTCTACATTTTGTTTGTTACCTTATTTTGTATCACCTTACATCAGCTTGTTTTAACATGCTTTTAAGGTACTCATATTTCTTTTAGAAGATTAATGCTTGTACCCCTTAATACTCTTGAGAAAATAAATATTAAATATAGTAAGATGGATTAATTTTTCATTTCACTGCTCATTGCTTTCCTTTCAGCTTCTTGCCTGATTACATCAGTGGTGATTTTGATTCCATTCAGCCTGAAGTCAAGGAGTACTACAAGGTCAAGGTAAATTAAATCTCTTCGAGTTTTTGTGTGATAGAGCATTGTAAGATCTAAGCCATTAGTGCTCCCCTTGGTCGTGAAGTGATTCTGGCTCCATTGCTTCCTTTGAGGCTTCAGTTGTAAACGCCTGAGAAGCTCAGAAGTTGTGCTTTGCAGCACTGTATTAATGCTTAAATCAAACACAGGAGGTGTGGTACTGCCCTAATCCTATACAGGGTGAGGTTTCATAGCATGAGGTGATGAAATAGATCACATGTTGGTAGAGATTACAGTATCTAGAAACTAGGATAAAACTTCCTGAATAATCTGTAACCTCTTCTTCATGGTGAGATACAGCAAAATAAAGATTAATTTACCATGATTCCCACCTGGTGGGTACCCACATACTTTCTAAAGAGTTTCTTGGTGTGCTATTTGTAGGATATGTCTACCTTTTTAGAGGAAAGCTGCAGATGGAGAAATCTGTCTCTTTCCTCACCCGCTGAAGCACTGAATTACAGTCAACTACTTCTGCTCCACTAATGGAGTGCCCTCCTTCATGAGTTATTGGATAAATTCCTGCTTGTGTTAATTTATTTCCAGTGAGCAGCATAAATGTAAACTCAGTTTTCTCAGGTCTTAGGACTCAAAGTTCTGCCTTTACCTGACTCCTTGGCGTTTAACACCTCCTGCCTACTTGTTTAGGGTTTTGTGATGAGCATAGTTCTTTACCTTGGCATCTTGAACAGCAGGCTTCCTCAAATTCAGAGTTTGCCTTGACAGGCCAGCTTACCTTTGCAGCAGACTGCATTTGCAAGAGGAGTAAGTGTTTGATCTTTCTTAGGTAGTTGACTTAGTCTGCTTCTAATTCATGTATAAGAATGAAATTTGCCTAAAATCTTCCCTGGTGGACTTGGGATCAAATGGTTAGAATAAAAGGTTTCAAACTGTGAGGGGAGGGCTGGAAGAGTGTGTAGCGCAGAGTTTTAGTCTCTCTTTGGGCACTGTGGGGTTTTATTTCCATATTCTACCCCATTTTTTAGAATGGAGAAATGTGTGATGGCTGTTATATCTAGGAGAACTGCTCAAGAAAAAGGCTCAGAAATCTTTCAATTACAGCTTGGGAAGTGAAAATAAAATAAAAAGCTTTGGATTAATACTATTTACTACAGACTGAACATGATCTGTGAATAAATGAATTCCAGAAGTATTTGGACAACACTCTTAGGCAGTTGGTGTGACTCTTGGGGAACGATGCTGTGCAGGGCTGGGAGTTGGACTCACTGATCCTTGTGGGTCCTTTCCAACTCAGCTTCTTCTGTGATTCTGTGAGTCTGTAAAAGGGGAAACTGCAAATGCACTATTCTGTTTGGCATGGACTTGGGCAACCCCCAGTACCAACACAGGCTGGGGGATGAAGAGATCGAGAGCAGCCTTGGGGAGAAGGACCTGGGGGTGCTGGTGGATGAGAGGCTGGACATGACCCAGCCATGTGCACTCACAGCCCAGAGAGACAAACGTGTCCTGGGCTGCCTCCAAAGCAGCGTGGGCAGCAGGGCCAGGGAGGGGATCCTGTCCCTCTGCTCCTCTCAGGTGAGACCCCACCTGCAGTGCTGCATCCAGCTCCGGCATCCCCAGCACAGGAAGGTGTCGACCTGTCAAGAGTCTGGAGGAGGACATCAAGATGATTAGTGGGGTGAAGGGATCAGGAGATGAAGAAAGGCTAAGAGAATTGGAGTGGTTCAGCCTAGAAAATACAAGGCTTTGGAGTGACCAAATTGTAACCTTTCACTACCCGAAGGGAACCTATAAGAAAGATAGAGACTTTTTACAAGATTATAGAGTGGCAGGACTAGTGGGAATGGCTTCAAAATAATAGTAGTTTATCTTAAATATTAGGAAGAATTTCTTTACTGTGGCGGAGGTGAGACACTGGAACAGGTTGCCCAGAGAAGCTGTGAATGTCCCATCCCTGGCAGTGTTCAAGGCCAGGCTGGATGGGGCTCTGAGCAACCTGGCCTAGTGGGAGGTGTCCCTGCCCATGGCAGGGGGTTGGAACTTGATGTTCTTTAGTGTCTCTTCCAAGCTGAACCATTCTATGATTCTGCTATTAATGCTTATATAAACAGCATGCTGGTAGGTAGGTAAATCCTACCAAAGAATGCAAGTTAAGGATCATTCAACAGAGAGGAGGGAGATGAAGAGGTGTGAGGTGGAATACAGGAGGTATAGCCCTTTTTCACAGGGATTACTTTTCTGGCCATAGCATCCTTTTTGTCAGCTTAGTTGAATCTCACTGGTGATGCACAGTTTACGTCTTCTCTGTGAACACATAGCGAGTGAATCATTCCGGTTCACACAGAGTTAATACATCTGTGCAAGGACTGAGCTCATAGGCTTTAAAGAAAGAGGTAATTCATCAGGATTTTAAAGGTGTTTTAAATAGCATCATCCAGCCTAAAGTATACTTGCCTGGGGTCTTCATACAAGAGTGAGGAAAATGTAGGTAGACTTCAGAATTTTAAGTTTGGGTGTACACAGTAGGAAAAATTTTTTTTTTTTTGTATTTTTAAATTAACTTCCCATAATCAGAAAATTAGAATGGTAAATATAGGTGAGTGTCTAAGGAGATCTTGAGCAAAAAATGTAATAAAACACAGAAATTGGAGAGGGATGTATCGTTCTTCTTTTGTAAAGCATCTTGTTCATTAAAGCACCCTCTTGTACTCCAATTTCCAAAGTCATTGTCTTTTGGAAATGCTGTATGTGTCCATGACCCAAAATATATTATGGCTGCTTAAAACAGGCTGTGGGAGAACTTCAGGTGAGTAGATCGGTGTAGCACCATTGACTTTAGTGAAGCATCATGTTGCCAACATGAAGGATGGTTGCTTCCCGTAGCATCCTTCCTTACTCTCGTGCAGATTACACCCAGAAACAAGCTAAACCACTATCACTAAATAATATTACTGTATTGTTTCAAGTATTCTCTTTTATCAATTGTTTTTATCATTTTATAAAAGCTACCTATATTGGCAGATATTAATGCATTGTGACATTTTCTACCTTATCTGAAGATATCGTGCCACTGCTTAAGAAGAGTTACTTTTTTATACTAAAGCTTATGGATGTTAATTATTGAGCTATAAAACATAATAATATGGAAGTGTTGTGTCAAAGTCAGTAGTGAAGTGTATTAAACTCAGTACACGAAACTAACAGTTGTAGGAAGCATTGTCTATAGCAGTTGTCATCATCACTACAACACAGTAACAACCTGACTCTTAATCACACCAGCTCCATGCCAGGACATTGCTCCTGGGCTCAGAAGGTTTTCTACCTCATTTAAGTGATAAAAGCAAGAAGATTTTTGTGCCACTACAGGAAGACATGACATGCAGATTTCCAAAGCCAAGGGGTTTTACTGAATGGGATATATTTAAGCCAGTTGCTCTGATGTTTTTGTTTGAGCAGGGATTACAAGACAAGTGTTTTCATTTTCCCATTAGGAGAACAATCGCTATTGTATTGGAGAACCTTATTTAAATAAAGTTCATAAGCATGAAGCAAATAAATTCATTTTATCTCTGTTAGATGTAGTATGCTGTAGTGAAGAGATCCAGTGGTAAAAGTTCTGTTTTGGGAAGTAGCTGTGTAACAGACTTCTGAGTGGTATATGTAAGTGAGGAGTTAGGCACTCCTTTTGGGAGAGAATAAGTAAACATGTGTCAGAGGTTATTCGGCTTTACTGTGTATTTTCTGTGGTCTTGGTTCTGCCTCATTGGCTTGTCAAGGATGTACTTGTAGTCTTCTATTAAAATTTGTTAAACTATTAGAGATTATTTCCCCCATTTCTTAGAGTTAAAAAATGTTTAAACTGGATAAAACTGTACCACAACTGAAAATGAAATGTCATGTTTAAAATTTCTTTTCAAAATCATATTGCACTATAAATGAAGGATAAAGAATAGCAGTTGAGTCTTCTTTATTCTATGTATTTTCTGTCATTGTTAAAATAGAAATTGAGAAGAGGCTTTGTACTTTCATGATAAATATGCATGTTCATGTGATCCCATAATAGATGCACTGACATTCTTTCTGGGTACCGTATGAAGTGCATTGGAAATGACACTGCACAAAGCAGGGAGGATTTGTGGTGATTTTTCTGTCATTGCAGTTTCATCCTTTTCTCGCTTTAGCTGAACGTTTCTATTATTGAAACCTTTTAAACATTGCTTTGAAGTTAAAGCAGCCATTTGTATTGTTATGCCTCAAATGAGGTTCTGTTTCTGAAGTCTTAAGTCTAAAGACATTTTCTAAAATTGAACCAAATCTGTACTTACGTCTAGAAGCAGAAGGTTGAATCCAATGCCCTTTGAAATCTATGCTATTTATTAAAAATCCAGTTTGGCTTTCCCACCAAGCAAACTCCATGTGCCTTGAAAGGCTGCTGTAGACTTAGTAGGCTCTACTTCAGATCTGTAATTAAATGCTGTGAACTTACTTACAAATTCACTTTTTTCCTATTATTTTTTTTTTCCTAAGTCCTGTAGAGCTGCTTACTTTTGCAGGTAGTTCTGCAGCTGTAGCACTTTCTCTTTCCTGTTTGCATTTCCAGGGCTAATGGTTATCAGGGCTGTAAAAAGGTTTAATAGGTAGGGTGAGGGTATGTTCTGTGGTGATGCACCTATAATTAGATTTACAAAATGTATTGCTAACACTGATGTAGGGCTTTTATGTTTCTCTAACTTCTACATTTTCTGGATTAACTGCATGTTTTAGGCCATGTTCCCTGCTTGCTTTCCAAGGCCAAACTTTATAATAATTTTATGAAATCACATTGATTTGCCTCAATTATATTACAATAATTTAAAACAAAGAAAACCATTTAGTTTTTATGTGACTATTTTAATTTATCTTTTATTCCAGAATGTTGCATTCTTTTCTAGTACTAATTTTTAATATAGGATGAGACTTCAGATATTAAAATGCTTGACTCATTTACAGGATTCTTGTTAGACTGAACAGTTTTCTAAGAAAAACATGGTTCATTTTAGGGCCTGATTCCTTTGTGTAATGTTTTAAGGTTTCAGAAGGAACTCTAAAAATTGTGCAAGTGGATCTGAAACAATTCAGTCTTTCTATTGGTCTGGCTACTTCTACTTGATATTCACTACTTAAGCTTCCAACCAATCCCTTGGTTAATACGTTCTGCTGATGGCATCTTTGACAAGTATAAAACGTGCTATGACTATCGCAGCTCTGCTTCTTATATGTTGAGGATGCCTAGTGCCACCTGGATTTAGATCCAAGTTGTAGTTTTTTCCTACTGATGTGCACTTATTGAAAGAGCTTTTGTGTCTTAATGTAGATAGAGCTTCAGCAAGCCAAAATTATTTATAAATCTGGTATGGTCCTGCTATTAATAGTCCAAACTGTATATGACTGCATATGCAGTTTAGGATTTTAGACTGGAAGATTTCTGTATGCCTTAGTCATGTAATTATTCAACAGGAGCTTTCACAAATAGTTCCATCCTCAAATAGTATGTCAGAGGTCTTCTGAAGATTGCGTTTCCAAGTGACTTGTCTAGGTGAATCTGGTTATTTGGATTTCTTAATCATGCTAAATGAAACTAACAATATCTCAGTGTTCCAGATATGTCATAAATTTGTAAGAGATTCTGTGCTTGGTGGCACTTTTGTAAAGATGAACATGACAGACAGTCACACTAAGTCAGATCACAGGTTCATTCAGCTGGGCCAGAGCAGAATACAAGAATGAAAGCAAAAGTATGCACTGAGGGGCTTCTTTGATACACTTTTTCATCACCCTCTAATGTATTGTTTAAAAATTTCCTATGTCAGAGGTGGTGTCTTTGTGTCTAATAGCTTCATAGATTGATTTAATTTTCCCCAAAATTAGTCTCTTCCCTTTTCTTCACACTACGTTGATGACAATGCAAGTATCCACTAAAAAAAAATAAACCAGAAAGAAAAACAAACAAAAAACCAAACAACCAAAAAAAAAATACCACCAAAAAAACACCACCTTGGCAATATGTTCCCTAGTTTGTTTACATTTAAGAAAAATATGTCTTTTGCGTGTTTTTTGGCTTTGAGCTTTACTTTTTGATAGTTATGTTTGAGTCTCCTGAATTCTTGTATAGTGATAAAGAATGGATAAATATACATCAACCACCTTTTCAGTGCCGTTCTGCTTGTATTGGAATGATTGTGCCTAGGGACTGGCATTCCCATAGGTATGGAGGGGTGTATGCACAACTAAGCCCCTGAAAAATGGCATATGCCATCAAATTTACAGCCTAAAATTATGTACAGCCTGTTCGGATGTTTTACGTCCTGCTCAGTTAATAAGTATAAAAGGTCTGGAAAAGTCCTGTTGAAAAGGATCTTTCTTGAGGCAAAGTATTTTCAGGACTCTGAGCTTGCACTGTGCTGTTCTTTATGTGCCTTTAAAAAACAATCTCCAAAAAATCTCTGTCTGGTTCTAGATCACTCTTTACGCTTTCACTAAGGTAGCAGCTTACAAAAATCTGTATCTGTTTAAATGCAGATGAAATTTGGGAGGAGGGGGCAGGGAAGTCAAATTCAATTATGCAGTCCTGCATCTTTCTAAGTAATGTATGCTCTTTCTGAGTTGCACATCACTCCTTTTGAATCTGAAGAAACAGCTAAGTCCTACTTCTGTTGTAGGATCAATGTAATATCATTGAGATTCTGAGAGTTTTGAGGTCATTGAGAGATACTATATGTTTATTAGAGCCTGATTCAGTCACTAATTTACACAGGAGGTTTGAGAATTGAATTTGGCCAAAATCTCATGCCTTAAAAACAGTATTACTCTATTTCCCTTTGCAGTATTTTGCAGCTTGTAATTCAGCTTTTGGAGACAGCATATAGAAATTAAGAGATCAAACTTTTATTAGAGATGGTTCTTCTTTCTTTTGCTTAGTTTTGAAATGAAAATTTTCATGATCCAAATTGCTTGCTTTCTTCTTGCAAGTTCTTTAGCTGAAGCTCAACTGCTTGACAGTAGAATATGCAAGAAAACAGTGCACCATATAACAAAAATGATGGTGGTGGTATTTTAGTCTTGCATCCAATTTCTGTTTAATATTATGTTGCAGTATAAGATTTATTTCTCCCTTCCACTGGTTATGGCCCGAGGAAGGGAAAGAGTAGAATCTATATTGCATTAGACATGTGAGTTACTTTCAAGAGTTTTAAAAAATTTAATCTGGTGTTAATCTCTGAAAGAAGTCATTACTCTGATCTGTCAGACTGTGATGGAGAAAATAACAGAAAAGTTTAAGAAATAGAAATGCACTGAATTAACTTCATTTCTAGTGCAAGGAACAAAAAAAGTATTTTAAACAATGACAGTTTAATCTGGAGAAGGAAATTGAACAGTTACTTTGTCATTAAGCCTCTTCACACAAAAAGACACAACTTTGATATGGTACTAGAGGCTGAAGACTCAGATTATAGGTCATTTTAGATTTAAATGGGATTTATAAATCCACCCTTTTTTTTTGAGAGAGAAAATTTAAGAGATAATTGTTCCCAGAGCACAGGGCTCAGTGCCCTTGCCTGTGAACTCCTAATTAGAACAGACTCCAGCAAAACTGCAGAACCCACAACCTCATGGCTCATCAAATGTTGCGGCAAACTCAAGTTCATCTCAAATGTCCTGTGGGATTTATAAGCTAGATTCTGTTGTGTGGCAGCTCACCAGCCAGCGAAAGCACAAGTCTGGCCAGAAACAGATACTCAAACATGACCATTAACCAAGAAAAGAGATCCCTAAAATCCTGGTCTTAAAATTCTTAAGTATTTTAAGAAGCAACTTGTCAGCCTGTGCAAATGATTCTATTGTGCGTCTTGTCAAAGAGCAGTCAGCTCTCATTTCAGAAGCAGAGTGAAAAGACGCAATCTGTTGCTCATTTTGAAGCAGAAAAGCTTGTGGGTAGGCTGGAGGAGAAGGACAAGGAGCAGGAGGAATGTTCCTGACATGCTTTGAGGGACCTGTAGTGAGTGTGTTGGGGAGTTGGTTCCCTTGCTTTAAAAGGGATGTGTGGGCTTCTCGGGATCATTCTCCCTCACCTCCAGACTCCAGAGGCAGATTCACCAAGGTCACCATAGCCTTCGCTTCTTCATCTTTGACACAACTATGAACTTAAAAAGGCACAATAATTTGGGACACATGACCCAGGGATGGCATGTCTTAACTTTCCATAAAATTGCCCTTGTGGTGCTTATACTTCACATACAGAAATACAGTTACAAAACCTCAAGGATGACAGTCCAGATGGAATAAGGTTGGATTTGTTCTGTTTGTGTTCACACAGATAGATGAGTGCTCCTCCAGCCACCAAATGGTAAAGAGAGAAAATTAAGGGTATTGTCCAAGTAGAGAAGTTAAATGCTTTGTAGCTTAACAGTGAGACAAAGAATGAGCTAAAGCTGCCAAATTTTCACTTGCCTGTGTTAGCTCACCAAGCTGTGGAAGTGCAAGGTTTTTTATAAACCAAGACAGAGGTAGAGTCCAACAGGAAAATTCAAGTGCGGCTTCTAGAGCACAGATAGTTATTTTTACTAATTGAATTTTGAGTTGGTCAAAAACATGCAAAATACAAGGTCTGTTTTTATAGCTGCACCCAGTGCGAGATGGTAAAAGTTACATTCAGATATACCAGGAAGAAACTTAATTAAGATGTAATTTTTGAAAGCAGATATTAGTGGCAGAGAAATACCATTACAGGGGGTGGAGAGGAATGAAAGAACTCCAGCTCTGGCAGCTTTAATTACAGCTGGTCAGGGAAATTTTTGCAAATTGGAGTATTTTCTATAGTTCTCTTTCGTGGTACTTTCTCCTTTTATTTTTCTGACTGTAATATACTTTTGAACCCTTGCTGTTTGCCCTGTGATCAGCAAACTCATTTGAAGCTCTGTTTTCCTGTTTCAATTCTGCTGTTTTCCTTGAGTGCTCAGCAGAGTCCAGCAAACAGGTCTTGGATGAAGTTTTGATAAACTGATGTGCAGGAAAATAAGCTGAAATCTGGCCAGTCTTAAGACTGAGATAGTTTGCATTCTGGTGTGCTGCTGGATTCCCTTCAGTTGAGGAAGCTATGATGGTCTTGATGAAAACTTCGTAAGTGAAATAGATTCGGAGTTGTAATTAGAAATGGAAACAGTCCCCTGTGTGATGACATGAACTCAGAGAGAAAAATGAAATGCTGGGGAGAGGAAAATGAGGAATAAAAACTGAGAAAAACAGCACTGACTCTTAAAAACGTTAGGAGAAGGTAAGCATTTTAAGAGAGAAAAATAAAGGTAGGGGCAGAGAGCAGGAAGGAGAACTGGATAGAAATAAAAAAAATTCCCAGACACATCAGCAAATTAAATCTGCTGTCACTTTTTTGCTGTTGTGAAGAAGTGACTGGGATAAAATAAGCACACACACATGGATGCCATATTTTTTTAATCTATAAGAAAGATTTTCAGTTTATTAGGAAGGAGTGCAGAGTTGGTTTTGGTGGTCTTTGTTGGTTTTTTTAATCTTTTTGTTTGAAGTTAAAATAGTACTTTAAATACATTTATTCCATCTTTGACTAAGCTTTGATGGGAGAGTCATCTGTGAAGAATAAAAAAACCCTACAAGAAGCTAAAAATGTAACAAACTACAATGGAAGTTTTAACTGTATTTACAGTAAATTTACAGGTCTTAAGACTATTTTGTCCAAATTCTGCAGCAGATCCTCTTGTAATGTATAATTGTCCAAACAATCATTAACCCAATTGAAACAACTAATTCAGTAAGCATTTACTTTAGAGTTAATTGATAATAACCCTTCAAGTAAGAATAGTCAACTCATCAGAAGTTGCTGGTTAACATTACCAGAATCAGTTTACCAGTTAACAATCTTTGGGACTTTAGGATACATTTCCTAGTGGAAATATTAACAGTTACAGTAGTGGAGCACAGTCAAGCCTCAGAGCATGTTCTATATCCTGTATTTTTTGCAGGTTCTTTGGAGCAAGTAAATGTACTCATGAAGACCTGCACAAGTGCATGTCTGATCTGGCACCAACAGCTTTCACAGCTGAATATGGGGAAGGTCTCTAGAATGATTCAACAAAATCTTTTCCTCAATAAGGTTATATTCTTGATATCTTGAGCTCATCCCAGACTAGAAGTGGGCCATGTGGGAGGAGGAAACTGTGAGTACCACAGCTCAACTTCCATTATATTCTCCCACTCATAAGATAAAACAAAAGAGAGGGTTGAGGAGATCTGACACTCCTTTAGGTGTTTTTCCTTCTTAAGAGCTCCTCTGAGATTCCAAAATGGCTCTGATCCCACCCAACCCTGAGCAAGTGTGGTATGATCTGAGGGGCAGGGTGTTGCAGGGGATGTTTTTCTCAACAACAGTGGAATCAATTCACACATATTCCAACTTAAAATATGTTTGGCTTGGTCTTGGACAGGGGTGGGGAGAAGTTTTCAAATACTTTTTGTAATTTGTTGAGTGTTTGGACAAGCCAACTCCTTTTCTCCCCAGGCAGTTATGGATTCAAGCAAATGCCTTTCCTTTACTTACTGAGTTTCTATATGCTTCAGTCCTTGTGCCACCCTCATTGGACTGCCCTGGCTGTGGTTTTCAGCCCTAGGCTGAACCCAGTGACAGCCAAAGAGCCATTCTCACGATCCAGGAACAGTTATAAACAGTCCAGCCAAAAGAGACAGCCTTCCCTTCCAATTTTACCATTTCTATGGATTTTCAGATGCCCTGAAATGCAAATAGTTGATTGTGGTCAGACTCAGTTTCTTTCTGCTTTGCTCCCCTTCTGCAGAAGAGCTGTGAGCCTTCAGAGTTTCAGTGTCTTAAATGCAAAACAACCTTCTTGCTCCACTGGAAAGTCTTTCTGAACAGTTCTTCATCAAAAATAATTGGTTTGTTCCAATTGACTGCAGTTTGTGATGAAGTGTTGATTGTAGTCCTTAGCATCAGGCTTCCAAATAAAGTGTAATGCCATGCAGCTGTGTCCTGGTGTGAAGTATTGTTCTTATCCAAGTCAATGCCAGTTCTCTGATCGTGACAGTATTTTCAGGATGAGCCCACCCCTAGCCAGACATATGCAGAGAGAAGGCCAAAAGCCATGGTAAGATCTCAGTTCATCTCTTAGGGTTAATAAAAGGAGGTTAATTGATAAATTTTAAGCTGATTTAGGAGAAATTATTTAGACATATTCATGACAAATGATGAGGCTTTCAGGATTTCATACAGGAAATAGATTACACTGTGCTAAGAGTGAAAGCCAGTGATTCTCCAGTGGTTGTGTCCTCCTGTACAGAGCACAGGATAGCCCTGTGTAATGTTTTGATGTGTCAGTGCTATGTCTGAATGCCTTGCAGACCTAAAGTTTGAGCAGATTCATTGGTAGAGAATCAAAGTGATGTGGGAGAGAATAATTGTATTTGACATTTTTTGACAAGTTCTTCTTGAATTTGGTTCTGTATAGTGCGAAAAATGTAAGTGTGGGTTGACAGCTTATAGATGCTTTGGGATAACTCAGAACTCCCTGTGGCAGGAGGAAAGTGTGGTGGACTGGTTAGGTTTGGGAATGAAATAGTATGAAAAGATTAAGGTCCCTTAGGGAGCACTCTTTATCACTTATGTCATGTACTTTAGTGGCAAACTCAAGATATTTTGAAGGGTTAGGGTAAATCTGATATGGTTTGATAAATTCTGGGAAAATTTGTAAAGATGAGCTGTCCCCATATCATATAACTGGTGTTTACTCTGCCTCTCTTTTAGTTAAATTCACTTTTAAAGAAATTGAACAAAAGGTACTGTAAGGTCCAATGCCTTCCAATCCTATTATCTGTTAATAGATCAACTATTTCTTTTCACTACAAACCATCCCACTCTCCTATCTTTTTTTTTTCCTCACTACTTCCAGTGATTCACTAGTTTAAAATAATGGCTCCTGAGCCGTCTTGCTGAGAGTTTTGTCCGAGATATGAAGAGCATTATAGTTGGACAAAAAATTTGAATGAAAACATGACAGGAGAACCAGACTTTGAAATTGCACCTTTAAAAATGCATTCATTGAATGTATTTGTGTAATAATGAGTGGAGCAGTACACAGACATGCTTTCTAAATGTCTCCAATCCTTGAATATTATATTGATGAAGCTATGAAATCCCAGACATTTCAACCCCAAATTATGTGCCTGAGTGTAAGGTGCCCAACTTTAGTCTTTGATGATTCAGTGGAAGGGTGTTTAGGATGTAGTTAACTAGGACTGCAGGCAGCAAGTCTGATGAGACAGGAGGTCTCTTCCAGTTGCCGTGTTGGCAGATAAGACAGTTGTTGAAGTCTGCTTGTCAGATACTTGTTTGAGTATCTGATTTAGAAACATTACAGTGCCATCTACCTACTTTTCAGCAGTTAATAAATATTTAGCAACTACCTTTTGTATCACTATCACAAATTTAAAATAGCAAACCTGATTTGAAAGATAAACCCATGGGCTTTATATTTCACTAAATTCATACATTTCTCTTGAAAAGTAGGCCTAATTGAATATATTTAATAATGTGTCACTTTCTTAATAATTTTCTCAGTTTGGTTTAAAATCATACAAAGAAAATAAAAAAGCTTTTTAAAATATGAACTGCTGAAAGTTAAGGGGAACAGACAGAACTGGCCACCTTACTAGCTCAGCATTTGAATCTAGAGTAAGCTAAAGAAGCTTTTGATAGGGGGTTACTGTAGAGTCAAAGATTTATTATTATTATTATTATTATTATTATTTTATCGTAGTCATTTAACTTCAGTTCAATGCTTAGATTTGAAAAAAGTAAAACGGTTTATTTTCTCTTTTAATGTATGAACAAAAATGAGTTATGAGATGGTGATAAAGTTCAGAAGGGCTTGGTGATGAGAAGTGATCAACATTAGCTCCAGCTCCTGAGTTCAGCCAGTAAATCAGTTAATTTTTAAATGCACAATGTGATTAGATAAGCATATTTGTGTCTCTGTAGCATATTTATGTCTCTGTAGGATATAAAATTGCTTTATTTAGTAAAGGGTAAAGACACAAATTGGGGACTAGAGCATGGAACAGAGGGAAGTACAATAATACGTGGATTGGAGAGGTGGTCAACATATGTAACAGAGCTAGAAAATTGGATGAAGTCAGCAAGGAGTAACTAAAATGCTTTGTTGACTATTGTACAAGAAACTTGGCAGCAAAATAGAAATACTAAGCCAATTATTATTACTATGCAGATAGAATTTTACATGTTTTCTGGAAATATGGCAAAGTGCCAGGCAAGGATTAAATAGAAATATTACATTATTAAAAAGAAAGGTTAATGTGAAATTATTTTGTATGTGTATGATGAACTAAAAATAAGGTTAGCTGGTTTGTACTCATGTTTTTGAGCATGAGGGGAAAAAATGCAATTTAAATGGTAAACCCCAGGTATACCTGATTGATGAATGGCAGATAATATGTAAGCATGCAGTCTCTGAAGAAATTAGATTATGTGGTATTTTCAGCATTGTTCTGGTAGACAGTAAAACATTTCTGGTACATTTGGGGACCAAAATAATGTCTGGATAGAATAATCAGAAGTTGACTTGTGAACTGTGGAGATGAACAATAAGTCTGTGAGATCTGTACTGTACTTCAGTTTTGGGAGTTTATTTATAAATCTTATGTAACTGTATTTCAAAAGGGAAATTCCTTGCAGAATTGAAAACAGATGGCCATCTATAGAGAAGCATTTGCACTAAACAAAGAGAAGGCAAATTTTCATCCCTTTTGTCTTAATAACTTCTGCCTGGAACTGGTTTGTATGCAAAAGGTAAAAGATAAGGAAGATTTCAAAGATAGCCATGTGAACTCCAAAAGGAAACTAAGAAGTGTGAAGCATGGAAGAGGAGGAGGGATGTTGAGGAAAAATATAGCTGAATTAGAGCTCTCTTCTGTCAGCTCCACATGTAGCAATGGGTACTTTAGTTACCTAGAAAATGCAGAAAGGTGAAATCAAACTGACTCATGAGGGCAGCATGGTTATTGAAGATAATACTCCATGGCAAAAGAAAGCCTATGTCAAGCTTTGGGAAAGAGGACAAGAGGGCAAGCTGGGTAAAAGCACACTGGCTAACAGGAAGAAGAACATGGAAGTGAAAATCACTGTTACCAGAAAGTGCCAGGCATATACTGGACAATAAAACTGCTCAACCTCCTGTTACCATCCTACTTTGAGCAGAAAAGCTGGGTGGGGAGAATCAATATCCACATATCACACACAGCTCAGGCTCACAATCACATGTGTGGGAGAAGATTCAATCTTAATGACCCTGCAGATGTGTCATTTTGTGGTATGACAGCAGCAGGAGCAGAGGTGATCCCCTGATGAAGGAAGGCTTCACAGGCAGCAGGAGGATTTCTCTCAGGGCCACTGTAGGTTTTATGCCATCCCTGGAACACCACATACATGTCTGAAAACCCGTCTCCAAAACACGTGAATGTCAGACTGAAACAGGCTCAAAAAATTCCAGCTAAAATAAGTTGGGGGCTCAACCGCCTGTTTTGTGAGAAAATGCTGGAAGAGCTTGTATTGTTTAGCCTAATGAAATAAAGGTAAAATAAATATATAAAGGGCTAAACACAAGGGAGGTTTAAAAAAGTATTTGTTTTAGATCCAGTCAAATAAAATCAGGCTGCAAATTATGTGTGCTATTATCCATAGATTGTAGTTGGGGCAGAAGTGGTTTTAAATGGATGCTAGAAAGTTTGTGAGAAGTATATCATGACATGCTTCCAGTAGTGGCATTGGATTAAATTTGATGAGACAAGAGAATCCTGCCTGTCCTAGATTTTAACTAAAATCTTTAACTGCTTTTAAAAATGGGAAATAGTGGTTGTGGCATTTTATTTTGATTCCAACTTCCATCTGAAAGCAGTTTGATTAAAAAAAAAACAAAAAACGAACAAACAAAAAAAAAAAGCCTCCAGAAACTGAGAAGCATCATTCACCATTTTTTAAAAGAATAAGAAGATGCATACAATTATTAAACTGACTAGAAGCGTGTATATAGACAGAGTTTTCTGGGAAGGTAAATGTGTCATTTAAGAATAATAACAAAGTTGCTTTCTGGGTTGAGCTTATGCTGAGTACTTACTGAGAAAAAACTTTTCTTTTAGAAGATAATTTTTTTGTTTTCCTTTTTGGATGATCAGTTTAGATACTTCTGTAAACTTGATGAGACCAGCTTAACTCTGAAGAAAGAATTCAGGCATATGGTTTTCAAGTTGTAACTCTAATCATTAGATGTAAACAGCACAGGTGATTGGTTTTTTTGCCTCTTTTTAAAACCTGTTTAATCTGCAGTAATAAATAGTCTAGGAGCAAAACTGGATTTTACAATCATTGGGTTATTTTTCGTCTCCATGTTTTTAATAGCCAGTTTAATGTGATCTGATGTGATTTGCATCTGTTGTGGAAGAGCTTGCATTTCATTTTAATGACTTTATTGGTAAATCTGAGAATTGATAGACTAAATCTTGTTTAAAAATACGGTATAAGAATGGGCCTAATTTGAATCTTGATACCAACATTCCTTCCTCAGTATTGGCATATTGAGTTGATTGTTGCCACTAATACTGTTCCAGGATTTTTTCCCCCAAATGAGATAGGCCTCTTCAGAGTCTAAAATAAAAAGTTCCTCTCCAGAGGGAGAGTTTCATGAGGGCATGTATTGATAGGACAAGAGAAATGGCTTTAAAGACTGCAGGCTTAGATTAGATACTGGGAAGAAATACTTCTCTGTGAAAGAGTGAAGCACCAGAATAGGTTGTCCAAAGAAGTTGTGGATGCCCCATCCCTGAAAGTGTTAAAGGCCAGGTTGGATGAGAGTTTGAGCAACCTGCTGTAATGGAAGGTGTCCCTGCCTGTGGCAGAGGCAGAGGGGTTGGAACTTGATGGTCATTAAGGTCCTTTCCAATCCAAACCATTTTATGATTCCCGTAGTGATTTCAAAAGGACACAGCAAAAGCTAAAAATAATAGGAAAAAGCAGTATATCCTAATTTTTTACATCAATATATATCTGATTCATAGATTCAGATCTTAGGCATTTTTTTCTATATATTCAATAAACTGGCAATTTTAAACTGTATACTATTTTTTCTTTTTAATTATTTGTCCTGCATTTTCCTAACTGCTGATATGTGCATTGCAAGACATAACACTATATTTTTCAAGGAAAATAAGAATCTTCATACTTACAGAGCTGAATTTTGCTTTTCACTTAGCTATAGGTACCAATCCAGGTGAGCAACTGCTGCAGTGAATGTGTTCTTTTCAGAGGAACTTCAAACAGTTGTGTCTTAGAACTACAAAAAGTGCAAACAAAATTTCAGATCAAATCTCCTGCTTGACCTCCAGACAAACCAGCCACTACATTTCATGCAAATGTTAGGTAAAAAATTCAGACAATCCATCATACAGGACAGTCCACAGATACGTTAATCTGATCAGTCTGGATAAGTATCCTGAGAGGACTGTATTCAAAATTAAGTGGAGATGCATCTTTGGTGTAAACAGATGCAGATTTTTATCTGCCCTCTTTCATCCTTCTTTATCAAGCAGCTTCCACATCAAATGTCCAGTTTGTGGTTATGGAGTGGGTTACAAGCCTGCCTGTTACAAGCCTGTAGTTGTGGCTGATATTTTAATGCTATTTATAATTGATGTTAAATTTTCTCCACTGTAGAAACACAGTGCAAAAAGAGGGAATTGGTTTTCCTTAACTAAGACAGGACTTGCTTAAAGAGTCATAAGGAGGATAAGAAAGGCAGCGATAGAAATACTGTTTTTACCTTTTGTTCCTTTTTATTTCAATCCAATCAAATGTAAAGATTCCTTGCCATGCTGGTTCCAGAACCAAGTCTGTCTGATGTATCTGGTTACTGGTTGAATTGCAGGTTGCAGTGCTTCTGGCTAAATTCTCTCAGACACTACAATGCTTTTGTCTATCCTCCTGTCTCCTCTTCTTCCTAGCCCCTGAGTCCAGCACAGGCTTCCTTTCCAACTTTGAGGCCACCCTGATGAGGTGTCCCCTGGGATGTCTTTATCCTGATTGACCTGAATGCCACTGCAGCACGACTCAGGGTGCTCCCAACCCTGAGAATGACACAAAGGTCTCTGGAACAATTCTCCACAGAGCTGTCATGGAGGGATCTCTCCTTGTGCCCTTGGGTTTCACTTGCCATATGCTCATAAGTCATAGGCTTGGAATTATCAATAAAGTAAAACCCTTAGCAGCTGCCTGAGAAATACACAGAGTGTTTAGAATTCAAAGTACTTCCAGAGCATTGCCATGCATTTGACAATTGGTTACTAAATGCAATTATAGCATAATGTAATTATTCCAAGAGTTCTCTTTATCACTCTGTAGTGTGAAAGTAATAAAATCTGCTGTGACTAATTTTTCATCCAGAAAAGCCATCTCTGTAAGTGTACTACTGAGCAAGAAAAGCTACTGTTGTGCTACAATCAAACAGTGTGTATGCTCCCTGCCCCCTGCCTCCCTTGAGTGTTACTAATAGCTTATTTAAAAGCAGGTGCTTGATTTAATCTTGTCAGTGCTTTTTTGCATCTCTGTACAGAAAAAGGATGGCCCA
The DNA here is from genome assembly GCA_013397315.1 of Donacobius atricapilla. NCBI lineage: Eukaryota > Metazoa > Chordata > Aves > Passeriformes > Mimidae > Donacobius > Donacobius atricapilla. The sequence goes on from WBMY01002475.1 coordinate 663,355, forward strand.
GGAAAAATCAGTAACAGAGGAAGGGATGGTGTAAATTTAGGGATAAGGCAAAATTAAAAGAAATGGGATAGTGCAGATTCTCACTAGCATTTCAGTTTATCAGAGATGCCTTGCAAAAAACCTTTACCCAACATTCCAAGGCCAATTTATTACCTCACTGATCCTTGTCCATGTGTTTCTGAATGCTTTGTTCCCCTCATCCCTTTTGCTTTATTGATTTCACTGTGTATCCTGCACCTTAAGAGTCAAATGTATAATGTTGTTGTAATCATTTGTGTTGTCACAGTACCTGTAAGCCCCATATGTTTAGGTTTTATTACCTGTCTCTCCCCTCTTCCTGTCATGTAGGTAAAGGCTCTGGCTTTGAGTGCAAGACAGCTTGTGAAGAGTTTTCAAAGACTGGTCAGGCACTCTACCTTCCCTGTATTGTTACCATTTGTTTGCCTCATTGAGTGTTCCTTAAGATTCAATTCACACATTGATGTTCTTTCACAGTCACTGGACAAACCGAGTAAAGGAGATCATAAGGGCTTAGGTAGAGTGTTTGTGTCTCTATGTGTTCTTCCATTTCCCCCTCCTTGTACTGGGATGTACAGGTTCAATACCAGACTAGTCAGCATCTGGCTCAGTCTACTCTATCCAGTTGTCTCTTCTTAAGTCAAGCCAGAGGCTGGAGGCATTTTCCAAGTGTTAAAAAGCATGGTCCTGTTTCAGAGCTAGTTCTGAGGATGGGTGACTCTCCTGCTGTTGAGGACAGAGCAAACTGGCAGTGGGAACCCAGGTTATCCCAGTTGCTTGTCAGGCCAAGAGGCGCCAATGTGGGAAACTCAGAAAGGTGGTTGGAAGGACACCTTTCAACTGGAAGCCAGGGCAGAGAATGGATGTTATTGCAATGATGTGTTGTTTTGCTTTGCAATAGAGTTGATGACAAAGGGCTGGCTTTCTCCGCAGCCTGGCTGGAGGGCTGAGGTACTGCCACTGGGTCTTGTCTGCAGCAGCCCTTGACCAAAAGGTTTAGGCAGAGAAACTAAATTATGGAGAACAGAAATTAGCTGCTAGTGAATTGGGAAAGGCCATCTTTGGGAAAAATTACATAGGTTGCTACTTTCCTAACAAGTTGTGTTTTATACTGTCTTTTCTTCTTCTGAGCTAGAAATCTAGAAAGTGGTTAGCAAGTTAAAATGTGGGGAATCAAATAACTGAATATTTGGAACGGAAGAGGGAAAAACAAGAGCTGGGTGGTGTGGCAGGAATATCCACTCAGATCATTTACTTCTGTCTGGAGAATTCCAGGGCAATAGGGATTCAGTATTAAATAGCTATTAGGTTCATGGCATTTAAAGAAAAGGAATTTGTGTAAGAGAAGTATGCAGTATATCAGCCTTCTCAGAGATGGGCTGTACAGTGATTGGGAGAACTTGCAAGACTCTTATTGAGAGGAATGTGATATGTAAAAATAATTATCTGAGGCAATAATTCATTATTTATTCAAAGCAGGTGAGATATGTGAAAAATAAAGGGGAACATGAATGTGGAATGATGCAAATCTTGGTAGCACATCCAAGTGTAGTGTTCGGGACTCATACTGCCTTTGGACTTCCTTTGTTACGTCCTCTGCTTTGCAGCCCTAGAAAGGTCTGCTCAGCAATGCCTTCCAGTGCATGTAGCTATTGTGTGCCTATTGACTGCCAAGTTCTTTATTTATATACACTGTTTCTAATCTTCCATGTCTTCAGAAAGAAGCAGCTGAATTCCTTGAAATATAGCTCTTTGGCCCTCAATTCTGAGCGGGTCTTTCAGAGAACATGGGTGCCTCCTGTCTCCCAGACTGGAACCTGCTCCTTACATCAGTGTTGGCATAAAACCAGTAACAGAAAGGGACCAGAATTACTGTGTCCTCCTTGCAATGGTCTGTACATAAAGAAACTCTGCTTTGTTAGCTAAGAAACTTGAAGAAAATTGAATATATTCCTGGAACAAAGGTAGATCTTGCTCTTAGTTATTCCAGCTCAGCAGAGGAAGGGCTCAATTCAATGTGACATCATGCAAAGCATAGGTGTTGGTTGAGTGCTGATTGCAGACCTTGGTGATGATGGCAGGTGCTCAGAGGACGGCACAAGAATCTGATTTTCAAGATGAGTTACGAAAGATGTGGATTGAAGTTGAACTTTACAGTATGCAAGTGAAATGAAATCCTCATCTCCATTTCTTATGTCAATTTAATTTTTTTTGGAGGGATGCTTTTCTGAGAACACAAAACAAGAATCCTGAGGGCTGAGAGCCCTATGCAACTACATCAAACATCCTAATGTTGACTAATAACAGCAATTTGTCATACAAACATATCAAAATTGGCTATGCTTCATTGGTAATGTTAATCAGACTGCATGGCAGTGCCTTCTGTCACCAAAATGATTTACAGAAAATGTGCAGATGTTATTTATGGTGACCTACTATTTCTTTTTGAATGAGGAATTCTATTTCTTCTTACACATGATAATCTTGACTACTTTAAAAATGAGCTCTGTTCACTCTCAGCCAAATTATTACTAACAAATAACTCGTTAATTAAAATGCCTGGAACTATTACCCTGCCTGATGTTTAATATTAGCTAAATTTTGGCTGAGCTTGCCAGGAGTAAAGGAAAATGCTCTGCTATCAGAAGAGATGTGTTACAGTCTTTTACAAAACATACTGAATGCAAAGGTTTTTTTAATACTATAGGCTTACCTAAATCTGTGATTGTTCTCTTCTACTTCCATTCTAACAATCTAGCCAAATCTTTACTTGCTTAATCATAATTTGAATGAAATGATCACAGTGGTTTTAGTTTTTTTCCAGTGAAGTCATTAAAAACAATGTATTTTATGTTCCACTAGACTACATTCAAATACTAATTTCAGTGTTAGACTGCCACATTCAAACAAATACCTGATTGAAAGCTGCTGATTAGAATTTCATTTGTATTACATGCACAAGAGTTGAAAAGAGTTAAAGTATCTAGGGAATGGAAATACTGACCACATACAATGTCTGGAAATGTAACAGTAGTTTGTGAAGTTTACAGCAAGAAGGTATTAAATAACTGTCTTCTTTTACTTAGTAATAATATATTTTAGACAAAAAAGCTCAACTTTTGCTTTAAATCTGCTGCAAAATAATTTCCACTGTGCATCTCCAACGTGATTCATTCAAATAAAAAAAAAAGTATGTTGCATACTTCCCCTGTTGTGATATTTTTATTTTTACTTGATGCAGCATGTAATTCTAGAATGCTTAGTTTCTGAATTTTCAAAGGAAGGAAAAGCTTCTATAAGACTAAAATGGGGAGGCAGAACAGATGACAATTGCTACCTTTTTAGGCTAACTTCTTTTCATAAAAGTCAAGGTAAAGAAACTAAATATTTAAAGAATTCAGTTTAGAGAAAGCACAGATGTATATGCATGGCTATGTCTTCCAAAACTGTGGAGAAGAGGTAGATGTTTGCCTCAAGTAGTTGTTTACCCAATTAGGAAATGGCCATTTTACACATATGTGCCATAGGTTGCCTCTTGAGTGCTTATTCACTTATTTTCATAGTGCATACCAAAAATATTAATTTATTGCACACGTACAGGATTGAGATAGATCAAAACCTACTAGACTGAGATGAAGAGAGACCAAGCCTTGCAGAACTGAGGTGAAGAGAGGCCAAAATCAAGCCTAAGACCCACAGAAGCTAGGAACCATTTAGTGCCCAAATGTCACTGACTACTTGCCCAGGTCACACCAGATTGTCATGGCAGCATAAGTGGCTGATCCCTTAATTGATGAATGTTTTGTCAGTGCCTTGATCTCAATACAGTTTCCTTATGAATGATTTGGATGTGAATTACAAAGCTGCAGGCTGCGATGTGTAGTAAAATAGAGCATTGTCTACATAAGCTGTGTATGGACATTACTAATTAGATATAGAATGAAAGGTATTGGGTGAGTTTTTGCATGTAATAAGGGAAAACTATTAGGTATCTGAATGTGCTGCAATCTGTTGGCATTTTAGAATATGATCTGCAGCTTGAAAAGCAAAGCCTCTTAAAAAAATTTTTTTTTGTGGTCCTATTCAGGCACAGGATTGCCATTCCATTGTGTTAGGAAAAGCACAATGAGTTCCTGCAAAAAGGAAAGCATCTCTAATGCCTTTTGTCAGAAGAGAAAGGCTGCTTTCTATATAGCAGGTATTGCTTGTGTTTTTACTTTACCTTTATATTTTGGATGTTACCTATATATTGTGGATGCTAGGGATTTTAAAGCACAAGTTTGAAGGAAGATTAGGAAAGAGATGGAGTGTAACTGCACATCACATGGACTGGGGAGATATGTAATGCCTGTGTGCAAAGAGGATACGGCTGAATAAAAGGCTTTTTAGTAAATATCAGGAAAATACCTAGAGAGATCAATTGTGATGTGGTAATTTTGGGGTTTTTCTGTAAAGAAGTAAAACTTCTGAAAAATCTTTTAATTAAACTGAACACAACACTTGAAAAAGAACAGAGAAAAACTTTCTCTTTAGAGGTATGGACAGGATAACTTAAAGGTTAGTTTAATCTCCATATTTTGTCATCTGATTTGCCTTCACACAGCAAATCCAGCCCTGGAGAATGTCAGGAAGAATTTTCCTGGCAACTGTCCTCATACCTTCAGAAGTGTCTGACAAGTCTTCAACAGAAAAGATTAGAGGCAGTTACTAATGTTCATCTTTGTTTAAAACTGCTGTGCATAGAGAGTTTTTTGAGTGGTAGAATAAGACAGGGAATTGATGTGCTTGTAGGGCTGCTCAGTGCAGACATAACGTGCCTTGCAGTGAACTAGGTCAACCTTCCTAGCTCTGAAGCAGCTAGTTGGCCTCCCAGGAGCAGCGGCAGTATTTAGACGTGTTTAGACGGTGAGACCCATCAGAGAAGACAAGAGGCTTTCATGTACAGCCTAGGCTGAGCTCTGTTGCCCACTAAAGCTTGGTTAGGTGCACTACAGTTTCCAGTGCCAGCACTGGCTGTGGTAGAGAAATAACCATTGTCCACAAAGCCCAGTTAGTAAAGTGCCAAATACTCTGAAGACTTCAGAATCCGGGGGACTGGATATCTTCATGTCTTGTTATCTCCATTGTGGATCTGCTTCAAACTTACTGTTCAGGCAAAAATCAGTGAAAATATTATATTTGGAAGACTTGATTGAGCTTAAGCAAAAATTTAAACTTGCCCCTTCAAAATGTGCACATGTAGCCTTGCTGAGCTTCTGGTGAATCTTCTCACATCTTTTTGAAGCTGTAAGATTTTTTTTAGGTCTCTGATGAAAATGCACAAGCAGGTCTTGATTTTTTTTTCTTTTCTCTCTAACAGCAGTAGTTTAAAATAGAGTATGGGTAGAAGGAAGGAAAGCAGAGTAGGAGAAGCTCTCAAATCCCTAGAGATCTGATTATGTGTTAGAGTAGTGCATTATGGAAATTTTATATTGTGCCTTACTGTCTTGAGTACTGGTATCAGTGAGTGTTAGGTTCACTCAGCAATTGTGTTAGCCTGGGTAGCTGATGAGAAGGTCAAATCACAGCTGGATGCTCTGGAGCCTTATGCTTTGTCTAAGCAGTAGTCAAGGAAATGGCTTACATCCTTGCGTCTTCCAGGTAGTCTGTTAGACCAGTCTGCCCCTGTGGGTGCACCCAGCTCCTTTTGACACTTGCATTTCTGTTTTAGCACAATATGACACAGCTTTTTTGCTGCATTCAGTTCCTGCAAACCCATTCCAGCTCTTTGCACAAACAGCAGTGGCTTGCATTTTGTATTATAAAGATGCCCTGACAGTTCTATTGCCCTTTGTCTAAAGAAGATGCAGGAGGCCAAATCCTGTTCTCAGTCATGTAGGGGAAGATCATGGGATCTGATTTTTCATATAGATTTCAGTTCAGTGTAATTCACTTTAGGAATACCCTACAGCGTTAATAAACATCAGAGTGGGACCCCTGCTTTCTGGAGGTGAACATGCTGTTGTTCTGTGATTTATCCCTTTAATATATATCCTATCCAGTGGACTGTGATCAGTACTCACACAACAGTTAGTGGAGTGGGTTCTGAACAGACACCTGTTAGAACAAGAAGTTAACCATATAGTGCCTTTGTAATGCTTGTACCCATTATGTTGTGTTAGCTTGCTTTTGCCAGGGATCATAGCTATCTGTAAGAAGAGCTGGAAGTGACACTTCAGGAATCACTGTTGATATGTAGAGCAAAGGAATATCCCACTAGGAGAGATCTAGGCTGTACCAATGCAAAATCTTGTGTTGCAAAGCTCTGTATTACTTGCAGAGTAATTGCAGTTAGTTGGATGTATGTTATTTATTTTATTGGATGTCATATTTGTGGCCTGTTCAAAGCTTGACGCATGTCACATGTAATGGAAGTATTCAGTACAGTAAGCTTGGATTTTTTGATTTCTAATTGAACAATCCCCTGAGTAATCATTCATATTTCATGTGGAAAAGAGAGATGAGAAGGATATACAGCCCAATTTCAAGTTGTTCTCTGTTTTAAACCCACAACCTCTGCTAATCAAAAAGCAGGCCTTGAAAATAAAACTGATGTCCAACTTAGCAAGTAATCAAGTGCTCTCAGATCTAAGGACTGAATGTTTGTTCAGAAATTTCACTTGAGATTTGAAATCCTCCACAAATAGAAAATGCAGCAACTGTGTGAATATGATGTGTGACCTATTCAAGAATCGACCTCAGTTATGTGGATATATAGCAAATAGCCTACATTTCACTTGGAAATGTGTTCATATTCAGTGGAATACAGTAGTGATGAAGTCAGAACTGCTCTGCTGGGCAGTACTTTAATTTCCCAAGCTTTCCTTTATGTCTGTCAAAATGTCAGCATGCCAATTATTTCTGTTCCTTGCTTCAAGATAATTTGGTGATCTTTGATGGGAAAGGATTGTAAAGCTGAATGGTAGTTGTTGCTGCTACTGTTGTTATTATAATTATTATTGCTATTTATTTTCATTACTGTTAGCTTTGCAATATCAGTTATTAAAATACTGAACAATTTAATTTTATCGTGAGTTTGTGAAACCTGTTTTCACTGGTGTGCGTTAAGATTGAACATTTGCAAAACGTATGCAGCCTTTCTAATTCTTGGAGCCACAAAGTTTTCTTCATACAGAAGATATACTAAAAAGCAATGTGCCTTTGAGTTTGGCACTCTTTATAACATTTCCACTTCTGACATGAAGCTGTTGAGGTACAGCTAGGAACTTCCCCCCAATTAGTTCCCAAAAGCAACATCTCTTTTATGAGTTAATTTTCTGTCTGTAGTTAACATGGAGTATGTATGGATAACAAGAAATATTGCTTTACTCTGCCTTACTGTTTCTGGTATGCTATAAATATGTAAGCAGGATGTAGACCTGGTGTGGCAGTGGAGGGAGATATCCAGTTTTAAGCAATGAAAAGCTCTTGCCTCTCTCAGGCACCAGCATATATTGGAAATGTTACCTAATTTGCCAGTCATAGACGATCTGCCTAGAGAAAGCAAGAGCGATTTCACTAAGTTTAAATTTCCATTCCCTTCATTGGTAAGGAGAAATATGACTGGAAAGAAAAACTGGAAAAAGACAGGACAGGCATATAATTTAAAATTTGGAACACAGAAGCTGACCTGCATTGTGCTGAGGCTTTGTATAGTTTGGTATTCTCCTTTTGATTTATATTAAATGATCTTGAAATTATGGGATATTATAGACAATGAATAAACTCTCCCCACAGGAAGTTTCTTCTATTCCTTGTGATATACAGCTCTTACAGTGAGGCTGAGAGGTTTTGGAAACTGTCAGACAAAATGATAAGAAGGAGAGAAAAGAGTATTATCTAGTCACATATCTAGCCAAGTTAGAACTTAAGACACAAATTAAAAGCAGGCAGCAGTTAATAAGATAACTAACAAGCAGTGGGAAGTAATCAGTGTCTTTCCTGAAGGATCAAGCTTGAGACTAATTTTGTTGTTTTTATTCATATCCCAATACCAAAAAGAAAAAAGAAGCTGCTGAATTGTATTGATAACACAATTTTTGGAGTTTTATCCACAGTAGGAGGATATTTCTCCTTTCAATATGCTGTTTTCAGATAATCAAAATCTTTAAATCCCTTTGAACTCATCTTGTACTCACAGACAGAGTTGTGCAAGAAAACCCTTTTTTTTTTTTTTTTTCTTCCCCCCTTAGCACACATTTGGAGCCTGGTCTCAATAAAATCTGTCCAGTAATCAATATTTAAAATGCAGCTCTAGTCTCACAGTCCAACTTCTTTTCAGAGCAATTACATATCTCTGAAACTAAGGGCATACTGGGAAATACTAGCTGAGGAACAAAAATTCTGTTGCATGAAGTCTGTCCAAATGCAAGAGAGAAGGACTAGGTGTACTAGTCATATATATTTAAATAAGATTAATGATTAGGAATGCCTTGCAGGGAATTTTATGCCATCCAAGTTAACATCTCTTTGGCTATTTTCTATGCATTTTTCACAGTCACAGTGCTCTTGGGTTTCTTGGCTGCTGGCAAAGGAACATGTTAAGATAGTGTTTAGGATGTCTAAAATTTGTCAGCCCAGATCTTTGAAAACACCTCAGTACAAGCCTTGTTGTTTTCTCCTTGTTTTTCTTACCTTGAGTTGTTCTTGAGAATTGGCAATTAGTCTGGAAACTGAAGTCGATTCAAATACAGTGTCTGCTTATTAACTTTAGTTCTTTATGGTATCTGTCATCCTGTGTGATAAAAAGCAAGAGTTTTTAACCTAAAGCCCTTTTAGCTTACAAAACAAAACACACACACAAAAAAAACCCCCTAAAAAACCCCTTAACCAAAACAAAATAAACCAACCACCACCACCACAACAAAAATCACAAAAGCCAAAGTAAAAACCTGTTTGGTTGCTGCAATTAAATTGGTGTGGAATAAATGGTTGAATTGCAAGAAATACTTCATGCCCTATTTCTTCAGCTTTGTGGGGAACAAATAGGATTTGTGCTTAAGGCATCTTTTTTCTTTTTTGTTTCATTTCAGAGGAGTGCTTGACTATTACTTGCATTGGTGTAAGTGCCAAAGATAGTTATGGTATATGTTTAAGTGTAGTTACCTTTGAAAATGATACAGTTCTTTGTCTTGGTTCAAAGTGCATACAAGTCAACAAAAAAAGACTGTCATCAACACAACTGGGTAGTGGCTCTTGCTGTCTACAGTCGGTGGCACGTGCTTCCTTTTTGTCAGACACAGGTGCAATTCCAGCACTCTGATTTCTATTCCAAGATCTACCTCATATCATAGTGCATAAATGCACACAGAGGGGCAATTACTGTTTTCAAGTTATTTTCCGAGAAAACCAAGGTACTGTAATCAGACCCATCACTAGGTTAGGATCCAAAGGGCAAATCTTGGTAGACAAAAGCTTTTCACAGTGCTGATTACAGAGAGAGACTGACCATCAATTAAGACTCCTCTCTCTGAACCTTTATTTTTCAGACAAGGGAGAGCACATAAGAGAAATTTCAGAGGAGATCCAAAAATAGCAGGTGGCTGTCACTGCTGTACTGTGCTCAGTTTTAATCACCAGATTGAAAAAATTGCATGTTTGGGTTGCACAGGGATGTACAAACATAGGTCTAGTGTTTAAATGCCAGGAATGGGTATGGAGAGATATGGGTTTAATATGAGACTGCAACTCCTGACAGACCTTTCTCACGCAACACTTTTACTTCTCTGTTCAGTTATTTAAAAGTTTTTAAAGATGTTAGTTGCCTCCTGATAAAGGTGTTGCAGTGATGTTTATATTACTGTACTTTCTGACCTGTGATCACTTGTTTGCTTTCATTCACCAAACTTAATACATTAAAAGAATTTGCTCCAGTACAAATAAATACTGGGAATTTTCCAACAAATGGAACATTACTGTGCTGGGTTTTTTTCTGTCTGCTTGCGGGGTTTGTTGGTTTACTTTTTTTTTTTTTAATTTGGAGAGCAGGGGGCAAGATTGCTTCCATTTATTTTTTTAGATTTAGAAATATTTGGGTGTCTGGTTTTTGGTATCTAGTAGGTGGCAAAGAAGATTCGGTGGCTCTCTTTGGTATTGGTCAGATGCTAACTAAACAGACTCGTATTTTGTTCATTTTAAGTAATTGCTATTTCATGAACAACAGACTTTTCTTTTGAAAGGGGGCAACCTAATGTGCTGGTTTGAAAGCAAAACCAGTGAGACACTCCAAGTCAGAAATACAATTTAGTAGGAGGGAGAAAAAAAGTAAAATAAAATAAATGCAATAATACAACCTCTTAATTAGGACGCTGGTAGCAGTCCAGATGAAGTGGTCTCGTTGAAGCAGTGATCCTGTAGAAAAAGTCCGGTAGCTCCTGTCCTCTGGGAATCCAGTGGGTAAGGGCCAGCTATCCCAGGTTATATTCAGGTGGGAATTCTTGACTCCTCCCCATGGGAGGAGCATCCCACAATGGAATGATGTAATTTTATGACTCATACAATGGGTCCTTGATTGCCCATTAAACAGAGATAACTCCCAGATGGGAGTTACCCATGAGTCATACAGCAGAGCATGAATGGGCCCATTAACAGAACATAGTCCGGAGGGCGGGGACAAGGGAAACAGTGCCCCACCTGGTTTCAACAGCTCATGAAGATGGTGATAGAATACATACCTTGGGCATATCTTACATTGTAACCTAGGACACCTAATTAATGTAGGTGAGCTCTTTCATTGCTATTATCTCAACATAGAATGTACGATATAAAAAAAAAATCCTCCACCAGAAGCCACACACTGCCTCATTGAAAACAAAAACAGGAAACATTTTATTTACTGTGGAAAAGATCACATCAAAATAGAAATAGGTAAAGGGAGGAGAAGTCGCAGCTGTTGCAGTCAGTTTCAACTACAGAGAGCTTATTTTTGTAGTTGCTTTAAATGCTTGTCAAATTTGACAAGTTCATGTAGCTTCTGGGTTGTGAAACTGCGCATATGTTTACATATATTTACTGATGTTGTTTCTGTCACCAGATAGTACTTGTTTAATAAATCAAGTGATGTTATATAAGGTTAGAAGTGATGGTCAAACCTGAATGTTCTTGGTTTGCTTTTCAGTAATGGGGCTTTCACCTGATTGTAAATTTCAGTTATTTGGCTTTCAGAGCATAGGCTTCAATAGGATTAATAAATTATTTTAGTCTATCTGAATGGCAGCATCACTTAATGTGCAACTGGATGAGTGAAAACATCATGAGCTGTAGGACTGAGGCCCAAGCAATCCATACAGTATTAGGTTTGTACTGATGCCAGGCAGAGAGATTTGAGTACAAAAGCTAGAAGAAAATTAATTTCACCTAATTAAGTATTTTGGCTATTTAAATATCAAAAATAATTTTCATCAATTGCATATTCTTGGTTTGTACTCCATTTCAAAAATGAGATAACAATTCATACAATTAAACTGAGTTAAAGAGAAGCTGTTCAACATTTTTTTCAACAGTATTTGAAATTCCCAGAAGTCAGTGAACTTAACTGCTTTGCCTTCCTTACTTGCATCCTACTCCCCAAATGCAAAAGGCTTCAATTCACTAATTTGTTGGTGGTTGTAATTCATAGAGATAAACCAACCATGTCAGTTTGGTGCCATCATACTGCCTCAATCTCCAGCAACTTAGCACCTATAGGAAATATATGCAACTTTCATGGCTGTAAGTAGCTCAAATTAGGGGTTCTTGTTCTGCATGTCTCTTTACAGTCCTGTATCTTTAAACATTTTCAGAAGTGTCCTGTGGCAGTCTAGCTACTGCCTCATCTTCATCCTATGCTAGGCTTAGTTTCAATTATGGTAGAGGTGTTTTGGATAAACTGTGTAATTCTGGGCTAACAACCACTATCGGTTTCTGCCCTTTCTGCAAACAAATTTTCCCGAACTATTTTTTTTTCCTTTCTGATACTGATTGAATGATGTGGCCTCAAAAAGCACCCTCCTATTACAGATGAGGTGGTAGAACATAATGTCTATCATCTTTTGAACTTGTAGGGTTATGCATCCACATGTTTTATCTTCTTTGCTAGGCCTGGTCCAAGACCCGCAGTCAGATCCTGCAGTCCATTTCTGTTCATCTTTTCTGTATCTAGAGCAGTGCTTTGCTTCAATCCAAGTATGCTTTTTCCTAGAGTTGTTTTTCAGTATCGATTGCACTGAGTCCACTTCAGGATGTAAATGCTTGTCTTCTTCACATTTGTGTATGAAAATGTTGGGGAGGTCAAAACCTTCAGGTACCTGCAGCTAGTGTATGAGATATGTGAAGGTTGGAGTTATTCTCTGAGTGAGCTAAAGAGGATACCAGAGGGGCAAAATGAAATTCCCTGTGGCCAGAAATTTGCATTAAAAGGAAGAGAGATTTGGGAACCCTCTGCCTCCTTGCTCTTAAATGACCTTTTCAGGCTCTCTAAGGTGGAAATACTACATGCTGATACAGTACAAGTGAGGGAAATACATTTTAGGGAAGTCTAGAACATAGGACATGAGAAATGGTTGTGAACTGTCTTGTTTAAACCTCCAGAAGAAAAGGTGAGCAGCAGATCATATTGCTGTCTTAAACTTCCTAATGGGAGGGCAGAGAGAAAACAGAAAGAGATTCTTCCTTAAATTGAGATAGGAGAAGAAGCAACAACCAGAATTTGCAATACAAGAGATCCCTGTTTGACATTGGGAAAGAAAATTTCACAAGAGTGATCAAGCGCTGGGAGATGTAACACCCTTTCCAGCTAAACCTGGATTGGAAAGGGCCTTAAGAAACCCGAGAAAGTCTAGCATACTCTTAGCAAGGGATTGGATGAAATGACTTTGTGAAGTCCCTTCCAAATGAAATGATTCTGAGAATCTATAGCTCTTGCACAGTTGGTCAGTGAAATATTAGGATAAAGTGGGTACATTACTGTTTGTGCAAATGAAGTCAAGGGGAAGGAGACTCTTTGGAGATAACATTTAATTTATATGGGTTTCATAAAATTTATCTGTCATTGCTGTGATTTTGAGAGGCTCTACAGTCTGTCTCCTTTCTCCTCTTTTTGCTTGAGGATGTGTGCCATTAACACTATACATCAGCATGTCTATTTGAGATTGATAGCTGAAAATTGAGCTTCTGTACTCAGGAATTGTTAAAGAACTGAACTGAATGTCACTGTTGCACCCACTGAGCACAGCCAAATACAGGCTTCAAAAGATAGTCTCAAATGGTTTGCCACAGAAAGACCTGGGAGATAGAGTACACATTAGGATATTTTATGTATTCTGTTCTAATTATGTTCTCATACTCAGAAAGATTACAGAAAGAAAAAAACATTACATTCTCTTAGTAAAAGATTAAGAAGAACATGGGAGATTTGGCAACTACACACTCCTTTTTGCAAAGACACAATGTCCTGTGATGTGTAACATTTCTAAAAATGGAGGAATATCGAGATGTTCAGATTGACATTTCAGCGCCTGTCTGAATTCAGTGTCTGTCTGAAATATAGGGTTCAATAATCCTATTATGTGTATCTGACACACTCCTCCTTCTTTAGAAAAGTGCCTCCCATCGCTGCTATAATAAGACAGAACAGCAAAAGCCTTATACTCTGTGCCTCATCCTATCATTCACCAAAGCTATATTGTCATCAGATGCAATCTATTGTTTTCTTTCCTGCTGTGTGCTATTGATTTTTCTAACCTTTCCTAATGTTAAATTTGTTTGGCTCTTTAACTTTCTTACCAAAGGTTAATGTTATTAAGTTGAGCAGGTATCTATAAAACTACAAGTGTTATTGCCTATCTTGCCATTGTTACACTGTCCTTTCATTAAACTCTGACTGCATTGGATAGCTCTGTCTTGAAGATTTTTGTCATTCCAGAATAATGTGGTGAAGGTTGAAAGGAACTGCATTACAATTGTCATCCAATTCTGTGGCATAAAATATTGGATTTGATATGTCAGGAGCAACAGATTTATCTGAGGCTCTTATACCATCGACGAACATGAACTGCACAGACATTAATTTCAGCAAGACTGTAAAGAGGATGCAGGAAAATTCCAGTTCTGCTGCTCGTCTCCTCCCCTAGTTCAGCCTGACCATGCCAGTCTCTTTGTCATTGTGGCAAAAGGAGGAGTACTAAAATCTCTGCCAATTCTACAACTGTTTATCTGTTTGATGTTAAAAGAGAATGAGAATCACCGTTTAATTTGAAGAAAGTGGTGGCTTTAATGGTAGCACTTTATCAGCATTTTTTGATATGATGATCTACAGCTGTACTTGTGTAAAGCATTAAAGGTATGGGCAGTGAGTAAACAGCTCCAGGCACTTACAAGCCCCAGTCCTGTATAAGTACAGTACCTCTTCCAGGACTCACAAATACAGTAACCTGCTTGTAATGAACTGTGCATTTGGCACCCCATTCACATCTTTACTTTGCATGCAGTGGTATGTGTTTGAGGCCTTTTATTGTGAATATGCACAGAAGACAGTAGCAGGACTGAACATAGGTTGTCTATGCATGGTGCATCACAGCTTTCTCCTGGAGCTGAATGACATTCAGCACCCTCTAATCACCATGCTAGTGTTATCTTGCCTCGGTAGTGCCTTGCAGTTTCTCTAGAATAGTTTTTTTGTCAAAGAACATCCTGAAAAGCTAGGCAAGAATTAAACTGAAGAGAAATGTTTCTAGTAGTAGCATAAAATAATAAATTATAATTTAAGATGTTGTAGACCATCATTAAAACAAAACAAACAAACAAAAATGCTCACAAAACCAAAACAAACAAACAAACAAACAAACCAAACCACCTTGCTATTTCCTGTGTGGAAAGTAGAATTGCAGCCTTCTGCTGACAAACCTGCCTGTTCAAGATCAGGCTTGTTAATGACTGCAGGAAGGAATATTTTGAAGTGCTGAGGGAGAGTGAGAGTTAAAGTTTTCATTCATAAATTGATATCTATAAACTGCTTACTTCTGCCAATGCTGTGAAGCCAAGGAATGACCCTCACAAAAGATAAAAGGCTTGACTTCTCTACTGCTAATTTAAGAGCTGGCAACTGAGGTTGTGTCTCCTCCCATACTCAGCAGTAGCTGTCCCTGCCACTGATGTAGTCTTCATCTGTCATGTTCTCAAGCCACTCAGAGGCTGTCTGAGAAATACTGAGGTCCTGTCTGTTCACGGTTTCTCACAGCTTGGTCTCTCTTCCCACTATCAGTGCTGATATCAAGACTGTCTGAGAGCACTCCATCCTTAGTGAATGAGACATCTTTTCATTTAGAGTGGCTTTAATAAACAAGTTCCCGTCAATAGTTTTCAGATCTGACTGAGCTTTCTCAAGCAGGACTGAACAACCCTATACGTTTCCTGGGCTCCCTGGGTGTCTCTGGCTGGTGTTGCCAAACTCACTGTTCATTACAGGCTCCAGAGGGCCTGTGTCACTTCTCCTGCCGATTTTACGTTTTGGCCTTTTTTTAGAGAACAGTGGGGATACGGCAGCTTTTCAAAGAGTTTTGTGCTTAGCACTGAGTGCAGGATCCAACTACCTTTTCCCTCACCGCTTTGCAGGGGAAGCAGCATCACTTCTGCAATGGAGGTCTCTGATTACATGTGCTGTTGCATCTACACAATGCTACATCCTGGCAAGCCTATTATTACGACTTGAAAAAATATTTAGAGCAGTATCAGGCCTCAGAAAGGCTGCTACTTTTGACCAGTTTTCTTTCAGAAGTTTTTGAGGAGAGAAGTGTAATAGAAAACCTGTTATTATCTTCTCATTTTTCTCTTTTACTTTATCCAAATCCCCTACCGCCTGATGACTTTATTTGATTTTATAGGCATTCTGGCTGTGTGGGTAAGCATTTCAGTGGTAGTGAATGTCTTCCTATTGGAGCCTTGTTACTTTGTTGCATGCAATTCATTAAACTCCATGCCTTCACTAATCTGGGAAATTTTGTCTTCTGTACCTTTTTTTTTTACCATCAAGGTAAAAGCAAATTTAACATTTTTATGTTGGCTTTGTTGTTCAGGATTTTTTTGTCTGTACTTTATACACAGAGGCACACATACAAAGATTCTGTATTCTGAATGCTTTTCTCTTATCAGCTTTTATTGTGTATAGCAGAAATATAAAATCTGTCAAGTAAGACAAAGCTAAGAGTCTTTTAAGGGGACCTTGAAGTGGTAGGAGAGGGAACTTCTAAATCCATTGTGTATGATTCTTATTTTAATTTACAATGGTGTATTGGGTATTTTTTTTATTCTTTAAACCTCTTTGAATAGTGACTTTATGTGGCAGATGCACTTCACTTTTCGTTACTCAGCTTTTTATCAGAGGCTTAGAAGTTGCTTTAGCTCTCTGTTAAGAAATCTGAACTCCTGCTCTTCTCTGACATGTTCTTACCCATAATACCCCAGTGGAAGGAAATTGTTAAACCACTGCTAATTAACTGCAGTACAACTACACTGTTTCTGGGATGCTTGGACACTTTTGTATGCGCACATTTATACAGGCTTGAATGTATGTATCAGAGATATAATAAGTGCAGTGCCAGAGAGGACAGTCATTTTCCTGAAAGTTGCTGATCACCCAGGGCTCACTACACCAGAACTTATCCATTCAGTAGAGCATTATAAAACATGCTTATCCAAACTCACAGATGTACTCAATGGGGTTTGAATATATACTCTTGGACCTATCAAACTCCTGGTTCATAGTAACTAGTTAAGCTGGGACCTATTGTCTTTGGGCTCTGTAAGGGTCTTTTACTTAATTCTGCATCTCCAAGAAGAGACTGAGGGGTTGTCTGGAGTTAATTTCATCAAGGATGTCGTTAGTTCTCAAAATTGCTGACACTTTTTTTTCCTCTCTCTTTTGTTGTTGCTTCTTCACTAGGGATGTGAGTTAATTGAGACCATGGATCAGGACCTCACAGATTTCACAAAGTGCCTTCAAATACTCCAGAAGAAGATAGAGAAGAAGGGCCTCCAGGTAAAGGCAACACATCTTTTTTCTCAGTGCCTTAGTAATTCTCTTTTTCTCATTGTATTTAGGTTTATCTTTCAAGTTTGCACTGAAATGAAACTATTTTCAGTAGCCTTGATATTCTGCAGTTTTGCCATAATTTACTGCACACCTTGTAAGCATTGATGCTTCTGCTAAAAGGAATTACAAAGTGTGTCGATGAACAACTGGTAACTTTCTTAAAAGGCAGTTTGTATTGATTTCTGTTAATGAACTACCCAAAGTGCAGAAGGCGGTTGTGGCTGGTGTTCAAAGCAAGAGTCCTACTTCGGCATGTAAATGTATTTTGAAGTCTTGGCACACTAAGCCTTGATGTTCATCCCCTTTCAAAGGTGCAATCTTTGAAAGAGGGGAAATCTTATCCTACCAACATTACAAGTGGTAAGCAATATCTCCTTCTGCAAAATGTTCCCCTGGAATCAAAGGCAGACTTTGCAAAGCAACCAGTGCACTAAACTTAAAAGAAGCCATATGGAGTTGTCCAGGTCTTTTCATTGGAAAGGCAAAGGAGGCAGCATTCCCCCTCCCCCTACACAGTTTGATATCAGAGGCCTGCTTGTTTTGTTTCTGAGATTCACAGTTAAAATTCCTTGGGAATTTCAAATGTGATGTGTCAGCGGCGGATGCGCTCTTGGGATTGCTGCCCTTTCCTCCCCATGGAGCAGTCATTCATAAGAGCTGACCTCTGTCTTCTGCTCTTCATGTATCAGTGAAGAGAGGGAGCAGCTGCTGTGTCCTTTACCCACAGTGAGAACAAGAGGCGTGTAAAAAAATTAAAACAAACATAACATGGAAAGAGACACGTAAACCTCTTTTCCCGTTTTCATTGGAGCCGGATGAGAAAGTTGCTGATTTCCTGAGATCACCAAACTCCAACAAAGCAGCAAGGGATTGAAATGCCAATATCCTTCTCTCCTTCTTCCTTCCTCACTCCAGGCTGATAAAAAATTCACCATTTTTTGCTTAAGCTGTTTTAAAACTTCTCGTTCTTCCAAAGACAATAAATGTCCATGGAACACTTTGGAGTGCTATCACACTGTGCACATCTGCAATTGCATCTCAATACAACCCTGTTGTTCATCAGGAGTTTTTTCCCCATCAGTATAGATAGAGATGGGATGGTTTCACCATACACTTTCTTACTCTCTGGCTGTGTGCCAGGAAACTCTTTATAAAACAGTTTATTTCCTTTCCCCCTATAATTTATCATCACAAGAGCTCAGAGGGGTGTCTTTCCATCTAGGACAGGAATGGTAATGAGTGCCATTGGAACAGATGCCTATGCCTAGGATCTGTTTTGAATTTGTCAAGTAAGGTGCTTTCCTCTTAATAGAAATACCCTTACAGGGAAGAAATTATATGTTTCCTGAATTCAATTCATTATCCAATCCCAGCTATTGCTAGGGAGGGAATTTTTTTTAAGCTATTACAAGTGGTTTTATGATGAGTGTGTGGTTAAAATAAGAGCAATGGGAACATGACAGCTACAGCAGGTGTGTTTAAACAATAAGTAGTCTATTTGTAAAAGTTTGAGTTCTGTGATCACTCTCACAGTAAAGCCATGTTCAGTTGGCTAAAGCATACCACGTTGTAATCTCTGAGGATGTTTTGTAAAGTACAAGCCTGAGTGTAATTACAGTAATTGTGTAGTGTTCATGCCAATGCACTAAACCCAAGATTTCAGTTCAGTTATAACATATGCTGTTACATGTTAAAGGTGTGCTTAAATAAAATCTGAGTTTTTCAGAGGTGCAAGAAGTAAAACAGATAAATTTTCTAAAACTAAGCAGCATGTTCATTAAATGCTAGCTACTTCTTGTTTGCTGCGCCTGTTCCATAAAATATAATAAGATGCTATCTTATTCATGCCCAGTAGATAAAGCATAATACATTTCTACTTTTGGTCTTCTCCATTCTCTGACTAAGGAATCTGAAGAAGTCATTGACTCCACTTAGGGAGCTAAAATGTGAAACTTAATCAAATGTAAGACAAAACTGTATCACAACTCTATAAATAATTAGTTCAGTTTCTAATTTTCCCTCTGTTCAGAAGCACTGGATATAGTTCTTTAGTAGGAGGTTTGGTGGTTCATTTCAGAATGTCCTGATAATGCAGAGAGTAGCTTGATGTCTGGTCCCCGGATGACACAGAGATTCTGAGCTCTTGCAAAATACACTGGCCTCAGTTTATGTATGCAACCTCTTGGCTCTTCTGAAACTCTAGCTTATTTAAATACCTAAATTTGCTCTTAATTTAGGTTTCTTATGGGTAACATTCTGCCACAGAAAATGTCAAGTGGTAAGACAACAGACTGTTCCAGCCATAGACCTGAAATCTTTGAGGAGAATGCAATTTTTTTCAGGGAAGAAAGCTGCCATAGAATTCTGTGGTCACCTGAGAGGTACAGACAGCTGAGAAGAAAAGGAGGTCCAGGGTCTGAAAATTAGAAGTGGATAAATAAGGGGTTCTTCATCTGCATTTATGTTTTTCACATCAAGGACAAACTTGCATGTCACAAAGTAGAGTTCTTTTCCTTCTGTAAAATATCATAAAAACATTCTGAGAGTATTAGCTAGGTAGAATATGTCTTTCTGGTGCCAGAAAAAATAAATTTGTCTCCAGTTTTGATTTTTCCCCACTCTATCTATAGCACTTGTCAAAGAGGAGTAAGACAAAGAGACACTACAAATTTGTTTTCCCGTGATATATAGTTGAAGTTACAAAACAAAGGAAGTATTTCTCTAGTATCTTTAAAAAATTGATGCCACAGTCATGCTGTGTTTGCTGCTATTTCTGGGTAGCAATATGTTAAGCTGGGAACTTAATTGCATTCAATGTATACCATGGATCCACAATCCCATGAGGTAGTTTGTCTGGATGAAATCCAAGGGCGAGTGGCTGAGGTATTTAAAACAGGTGTTCCTCCACTGATCAGAGAATAAGTTAGCATTTATCTGCCATACTGAATGGATAAAATTTCTGCTCTCATTTATCAGTCGCCACTGTGGAAGTTCTATGTCATGGAAGTTTTTAAGCTCACTTGAACATATGCCGGCAATATTTTGTTCCAAAGGCATTAAGTTTGTGTAATTTACTTTCCATGTCTCTGCACCTGTATATTCCTCCTTTTCTTTCTTCCTGCTCATCCAAATAGCTTTTGAACAAAAAATAACCGTATCAAGCAGCTTTCTTGGAGGTCAGCTGAGTGAGAATGCAGGTGAGGTAGACACTCAGTGCCCCTAGTTGTAAAGAAGGATGCAAAAAAAGTTAGCTTAGATTTTTACTGGTAGTTAGTTTGAGAAGAACCTTAGAAATGTCTTTACCACAAGGAAGTATGCAGCTCAAGTTGATGGTCATCTGAGATACAAATCTGGGAGAAAAAACACCTCACCTCCTTGTTCAATATAAAGAGAAGTAATTTTGTCTTCTGGAATAATTAGCCAAATTCATGACTGCTTTTTCCTTATTGCTCAAATAGGCACTCTTAGAGTAGTTTCTGAATCCCCAGGGTAATTAATTTCTGATTTACATTGCATATTTTGGTTGCATAGCCAAGTCATGCAGAAAGCAGCATTGCAGTCATTTTGTGAGATCTAAGTCACCTAATTATATATATTTTTAATTACGTACTGCAGTGAATTTTGGAATAAGCAGTACCCTTTATATGTGCAAGCTAGAATCAGTCTTAATCTTCCCTCTCCACAGTCCTAATTCATTTGTGAATTGCATTCTATTGGATGAGTGAAGCAATGAAGTACCACCAAGAGAATCTGAGTCCTGAAGTTTCTTTCCAACCTAAAGGCTGTTAGATATTTCTCTTTCTGCATGACTGTGAGTATGCATGCACACACATGCATGTGCAAGTGTGTATATAAACGCACACCTTTTCTGTCTGTGTTCCTTTTTAGCCCTAATTGGTGCTTTTCAAATGTCTTAATAACTCTGCCTTTATTGCTGCTCTGCGTGTCTTTCACATTGTTTATGGTCTATTAGGTGTGCACATTTTGCTTTACTGCTTTAATCACTATTTTATGCATTCTGTAGTTATGTGAGTACTTTCCTTTCTTCATTACAAGACCTTCAAATAAACTTATTTCTGTCTGATACTACTTTCTCTTCTTAATTTTCTCTCTTCTTAACATAATCTATTTCAAGAAACCAACTGAACCGGCAAAATGACAGGCAAGCTTACAATATCTCTTATTTAGGGATCAACAGATCTTGCATTAGAAGTGTATGCTATTATCTTTGATTTGCAAATTGGAAATCAGAGGTACAGAAGCAATTTGTCCATAGTCTACTAGGATGCTAGTGGTATAGTTGGGAATGATCCTCCAGTTCCCAATATTCATCAAATGCTCTTTCAATCACAGCATCTCTGGTCTCACTCAGCTTGTAGCAGCTCATGCCAGTGAGAAATGAACGTGTGTTTATCAATTTTGCAGCTCCAAGAAGAATACTCATAATATAAAGATAGATTTAAGCCATTATCTTTATATCAGAGTTACAAACTGTGCTTTCCTTAACTGTTTCATCTAAAATACCATTTAGTCTTAAAACCAAGCTCTGGGACTTTTCATTTAGCTTTATTATCTTTTCTGCTTAAAAAAAGTTAAAGCAGCTCGTTTGGTTATATGGGATGAAGATATAAAAATGAGTTTTATTGAAACCTACATGCCTTTTAGTGGTTTAATGTTAGTGTGTTTAAATTGATAAAAGCACCAGTGTCAATATGAAAAAGGGAAAATATCCAAACCAACTAAAAACCCTTGGCAATAAAGGGATACTCTACTAACATTTCCATTTTAAAATTACACTTCAGAGGTTCAATTAGTCAGCAGTCGAGGGTATTAACTCTTTCAAGTGAATGCAAGCATTCTTTTCTTTGTACTATTAAAAGCCAAATCAGTCCCCTTTTTTTTTTTTTTTTTTTTTAAATGTTGAGCAAGGCTAAACAAATCAGTGAAGTCCTGTGTTTATAAAGTGCCAAAGAGAAGACACTGATGTTCATGTATCACCTTCAACTGGGCAGTGTTCAGACCACTTACTAAACCCTCTCTGGTTTATCTTTATATGAGAAAAAAAGCCCCTGGAGGAAAACCCGAAGTATCCTAAAACAAAAGCAGAAGGTACTTTAAAAGAGAGTATTTTTTTTTTACATAAAGATGAGTGCCACTTAGAAAGGGTATAATTATTGCAAATACTGAGCTCTGTTTGGCTTAGTTTTGGTTTTGTCTATCAGTTGAGGTTTACTATTAAAAAGTACTGCTGTACTTTTTTTAGCAATAAATAGATTGGTTTCATTTCCTGACTAAATCATAATTTTGCTCTTGGTAGTTGGTAATTTCAAGATGTAACACTACTTGTTTTCTTTTCTGAAGACTTTAGGGTATCCAGAATAGCAGTGAGATAGTCTGTTACCAGGATTTGAGAACAGGGAAGTTACTAAATGCCAAAATGGGAGGGGGAGAGGTAGACTGGAAAAATCCCAAAGCTGACATGGTGCTGAAATGTGAAGCTTTTATAAGAATCACAGAATCAAAGAATTACAGAATGGTTTTGGTTAGAAGAGACCTTAAGGGTCATTTAGTTCCAGCACACAGCCACAGGCTGGAACACCTTCAGCTAGACCAAACTGTTCAGGGACCCATCCACCCTGGCCTGGAACACTTTCTAGGATTGGGCATCCATAACTTGTCCCTGGAACCAGTTCTTGTGCCTTACTACTAGACCTGAAGGACCAGAAGGACCATAAGGATGCTGAAGCTTGTGGATTTATTGCCAAATCCTATATAGAAGGAAGGGCTGCGAATAAACCTGTTCAGTTTTGGTGGCACTACTGAGTTTTTCTTCTTAATGCTTCACAGAAGGAGAATAAAAATGCAAATGAGATATATTTTAGGGGAAGTTAAATATGTGTAATGAAAAGGTTCTTATTCTGTCAAGTGCTGCATCAAAAGATTTTTCATGAGTTATTAATAGCAATCTTCATAAACCTTTCCTGTCCAAAAGAAACAAAAGGATCTCAAGTGTTTCCTGTTAATTCCCTCTTCTAAAATGTAGGATTTCATAATACTGTTCAACAGGTGTAAATCCCTCCTGTAGGGTGTTCAGACACATCCTTGAAGACTATTTTAACTCTTAAGGTCCATGTCTACCTTCAAGGAGTACAGTATCTAATCCATCTTTCCATTGCTGAATTATTGTAATGCTTCCCATTGTAAGGATATAGCAAAATGCATTGCCTATAATACAGGATGCCAGAACTTGCCAGTTCCCAAAGAGAAGCCCTAATATTATGTAAGGTGTCTTCCTGTTCCATTATAGCTGTGAGCATCAAGGCACACGGAGTACCTTTGCCTTCAAATAATGTTACGCAATATAGGTGTCTGCAAGAACACAGTGCATCACATACCAAGAAATTTTCTTATATAATCCTTGTATGCTCTACTGGGGCTTGTATTGGACCTATGACAATAATTTTTCTTTAAGACACAAACAGGGAAGGGATTCTGGAGAACACATTGATTTCAGTTCATTTGTTTAAAAAAAGTTAAATCCCAAATCAAGCTTTGGGGAGAGGAAGAACAAGGGGGAAAATACTGTTTATTTAGGCAGTTCAAGGGATTTGAGAGATCAACAATATGCTCATTAACAGGACTGCAGAAGCTAATAAGGAAGCCAGCAACTGTTCTCACAACTTAGTCAAAGGCTAAATATGTTTGAAACAAAGCATGAGGTTACTACTGTTCCCTTTGCAACCGCCAATTTTGCTCTGCTTGTAACTTTCTCATAGGAGATGTGTTTCTCCTCCCCCTTTCACCCCCCTCTGCTCTGCAGGAGCACAGCTTCTCCTAGAGCAGCTATTGCTGATGTAACTGCCCCCATGCTGGGCAAGTGATCAGGTTACAAGGACATATCATTATCCTCAAAAGACTGTCATGCTTGCATTTACACAGTCTTGGACATGGAAATTGTAGAGGGAGATCTTGAACAGCCATTTCTTTTGACATCAGGAACTTTTTGCAGTTCAAGGACTGAGAGCTCAGTTTGTTGCCTGAGATTTTCTTGAATAACTTGGATTTGTTTTGGGGTTTTTTTCCTTGACACATGAATACTGTGATGTTATGAAATCTCCCATTAGTTACAACTGTTTTTATTAGATTCTGTTTAGTTAATGGAATGTAAGTTTATTGTTAAGCATATTAAGAAATTTGAGCTAGTATGATAAATTTTAACTGCAGATTATAATAGTGCATTTTTTACATCTCACATATGGTTTCTTCTTACTAAATTCAGATGCCTGTCAAGAATGACAGGGTTTTTGGCTGTTGTAGAGATAGTTTCATAAAAACTTCTAGCAATTTTTCTTCATTCCTGAGTGTAAGAAACACTGGCTTTAGAGAGTACACTTTCATAACTTCATGAGCTGCAGTGATCTGGTCCTTAAGGCAGAGGGTGAATCAGTCAACAAATTAACTTCTCCCGTGGCTTCTTTTTTTATCCTATTCAAATAAATTTATTTAACCTAAGAAGTATATATGAGAATTCTTCCTTATTAGTTTTGGGTTGTTTAGGGTTTTTTTTTCCATGGCATACTCCCTCTTTTTGTAGTATTGTATAGCCTTTGAATAGCCAAAAGGAGCAGTGAAATTGTAATATTGGTAAAAGCTTTTGAAGTGGTGGTGGCTCTTCCTCCTTTTTTCCTTACCTAGAAAGGAGTATTGGGGCAGAGGGGAGAGGAGGGTATTAAGACCATTGGAAAGTAAAAGTCTGTGGCTGCTGCTACACACAAATGTTTAGCCTGTAGTCCTGAGGCCTCACTGTTTTCTGCAATCCTTTGGCTTTTCCTGACATTTAACTCTGCACCTCTTTGCTGATATCAATGCTGTTCAAGAAGGGACAGAGGGGAGTGGAGTCATTTAACTCTTAACAAGTATTGAGAAAATGAGGCAGCCTGGTAACATACGAAAGGCCCCTACAGTATTTTCACAGTAAAAAACGTCAGTAGCATAATCTCAACAAAAGTAGCATCTGAAGGGTCCTCATAGCAGAGCTGCCCTGGCAACCAGGCTTTGCTAGTTGTGATGCTCGTGCTATTCCTTATTAAATAACCTATTTTTTACTTTACCACTGACAGGAGATGGTCTCTTCAACTTGCCTAAAGAACCCATTGCGTTTCCCTTTTAAACAACAGAACAACTAAGTACTGAACAATTAAAGCTCAATATTTTCTGTAAATTTAATGTGAACATAAAATGTTTACAGCTTCACAAGCGCTTCCAGTTTAAGAAATCATGCTTCATTTCTTTTTAAGTGTGTGGCTAAATTTCTATGGTCTAGAGGACAGTGTAGAAAAATAAAATATATTCTGTAATTACTTGGGCTATGTTTAACTTACCTGCTATAAATACTGAACCTACACTGAAACGGAAAATTGACATCCGGATCGTAATGTACTTCCTTTAGTATAAAAATGTGTCCACTTCTTTGAAACAAGTGTATAAATTCAAGACTTCTTTCTGTGAGTCTACACTCCCTTAGAAAAAGAAAAGTCATTGTGTACTGCCCAGGTATTCAGTGAAATCACTCAAAAGGGGAACCATTCACAGAATAAGGCCTGAGAGACATAGGAGGAAATTTCCATCTTTAGTTTCAGGTCTTATATCTGTCTCTGGAGTATAATAGGACAGGTTATTATCCCCCTGTTCATCATGAAGATTAATGTTCAGACCAGCTGAAAATATTACTGTTCTGTTGGGACCTATTGGGAGATCTTCAGACCTGTGCGAACCTGAGTTTAAACATTTTAAATAGCAGAGCTAACACCTTGCCCTAGCTGGGCACGAGTGCCTCAGGCTGTTATGTCCTCTGCGCTGCTGCTGCTGGAGAGTGAAGGTCCCCCAAAGCTCTGCCTTACTTGTGACATCTTTTATACTGACTTCGCTGCTAGATGTTACAATGGGAAAGTGCCTCAGTTGTTACTCTTAACTCAGATGAAACAAACAAACAAAAAAAGTGTGTGTGTGTGTATATATATAGAGAGAGAGAGATAAAATGGAAACTGAGATTCTTCAAGTTTCTGTATTTTGTATGGAATGTTTTCCCTTAAAAATCTATGATTCTTTCCTTAAAATTTGACACCTAAACTTAATATGACAAAATTGAAAACAAAACCAGACAGAAAGTTAGTTTTAAAGAAAAGACACGCCTGATCTAGGAAGTCACAGGAAAAGATCTCAACTCTCAGTAGTGTTGAAGTCAGCATTTCCAGTTCATAGGGATGTGGGTGTCTGTGGACAGCTGGGAGAGTGTTTCGTATGGACACCATTGGCTACAGAAATTCTACCCTGTTGCCTCACAATATCACTGGTTTGTTTAGCTTCCTTTGGCTTTCCAAGGGTCCTGGACTAGCGTCTGAGCAGGAGCTAAAACAGAACTGCATGCGGTTGTGGTGGGAAAGGAAATACAGACCTTCTCTTCATCTCAGCCTTCTAGAGAAACAGCCGCAGTTATGAGCTTTTGGGTCTGTGTGCCCAGGTGCTGGTGGAGTGCCCAGGTGTCCATGAGGAGAGGCGCAGTTGAGCCTCTCAGCCCAGGTGGGGAGGGGAGGGGTGGGGGGGAAAGGGGGACAAACTAGCTGTGTTAGCCCCAAGGGGAGAGCAGAAGAGAAGGGCTTCAGCCTCCAGATTCCCCTGGAGAGCCCTGGACAGAGCAGGTGGATCTCTCCAGAGGGAGCTGCAGCCTGTGCAGAGGAGCCCATGCTGGAGCAGGTATCCATCCATGGAACGCCACGGTGGAGCAAATATCCATACTTCAGGCAGTGGAGGGCCCTCTGCCAGAGCAGGTGGACGTGCCCTGAAGGAGGCTGCAGGCTGTGAAGACAAACCCACACCGGAGCAGGCTCCTGGCAGGAGCCAGCATGTGGGGGACCCATGGCAGAGGAGTTTGTTCCTGTAGGGCTGGATTCTGTGGAGAGAACCCAAAACTGTAGCAGAACATGATAAGAAAGGAGCAGCAGAGAGAAGCTGGTATAAATTGATCACAGTCCCCTGTTTCCCTGTGCCACTCAGGGGAATGGTGAGATAAAGGAGTGAGGAATGAAGGAGTGAAGTTGGGCCTGTAAAAAAGCTGAGTGATGGAAAGGTGGGTTTAGTTTTGTAATTTTTTTTTGCTCTCTAACTTGATTTTTAATTGGCAATAAATTAAATTAATTTTCCCCAAGTCAAGTCTGTCTGTGATGGTAATTGATAATTAGCAATCTCCCTGTCCTTATCCTGACCCATGAGCTTTCTCATCTCATTTTCTCCCCCTGTCCTGTTGAGGAGAGGGAGTGAGAGAGGCTGGATGAGTGCCTGGCAGCCAGCTGAGATTAACCCATCACCACGGAACTGTAAGGGAAATCAAAGGGAAGTTGTCAGGGCTCATAGAGATGTGCAAAGGTACACATGCTCTCAGTAATACAGGATATATATCCTGTTTGTGGGCCAGCAGGCAGAACTTACAGTGTCTGATCCATCAGGTCCTGAGCAGTCAGGGACTTTCCTCTACAAGACTCTTCCAAGCAGGCTGCAGCAGGAGCCACAGTCCAGGGCAAGGCTCCCTGGTTTGGACCATGATCTGTATCCACTGTGGGAAGAATAGAGGCTTTGAAGAGGGACTCTCCGCAACAAAGAGCCTCTTCCCTGTGCAGTGTCTTTCCCACCTGCTGGTGCTGCAGGACTGGGTTAGCCGCCAGGACAGGCTGCAGGCTGGCTCTTGTTGAGGGGTGTGGGACCCACACGCACGCACGGGGTGAGGCATCAGCGCAGGGGGGTGGGGGCCCTGCTGGCTGAAACGCAGTGGGTTGTACTTATGTTGCCCTGCTGATCTTGTGACAACATGGAAATGTACTGGAGGGAGAGAGAGGAAGGCTAGTACGGTAAAGACTGACAGCCAGAGTTAAGAGAAACGTGGGATACAAAGCTCACATTGAACAGATTCTCTTGAGGAAGATTTTTTTTCCTTTCTTGAGTTGTTCATTGATGAGAGTTTGTAGTTAGTTTGTATTTTCTTATTTTAACTCCTGGAGGCAGTATTCAGAATGATTAAAACCACAGCATGTGCCAAACACAGCTTTTGGCACTGGATGCAAGTGGCTATTAAATCATTGAAGATATTTGCTAGACCATTTTAGTATAATGTTTCAAGGGCCTTTTATATTGCTCCTAATACAAATTGAGGCCTTCCTTTCTTAGGGATATGACAGCGTAGTTATTGATTTCACACTTCCATAGTGGTGTTACCACAGTGCACACTGTGTAGTTCACTAGTTCAGTTATGGAAAGAGAAAGGTTAGCTCGTGAATGTTTTTTCATATTGTTTTAAAAGATGAGAAGATTTTATGATTTTTCAGAAGACAAGTGATTGATAGTCCTGGAATCCTTGTTCATTCACAAAATAAATGTGTCTGGATCAAAGCCAGCACACGTTTTCCTCCATCGGTAAACAGATTGCTTGAAGAGATCTAGTGCTTTTACCTACTCAGAACAGCATGGTCAGGAATACAGACAGACCCTTCACGCAGAAAATCTTAGGTGATAAGGAATTCCAGTGACCCTGATCTCACATGCAGAAAGAGTTGTAGAGCTTTGCTTCAGCTGACCAGCTGTAGCAGAGCAGGAGTTTTTGGTGTCCCCTCTCTACCTCAGACGCAGTGAGCATTGTTTGACCAA
Source organism: Donacobius atricapilla (assembly GCA_013397315.1). Classification (NCBI taxonomy): domain Eukaryota; kingdom Metazoa; phylum Chordata; class Aves; order Passeriformes; family Mimidae; genus Donacobius; species Donacobius atricapilla. The sequence goes on from WBMY01002475.1 coordinate 692,171, forward strand.
GGTCATACATATTCAGCACAAAAGCAGGAAGTCCAATTCAGACTGCTTGGGATCCAGCAGTTCACAAGGATTTTGTCGATTAGATTTCTTTAATAAAGAATTACATCAATGGTTATGAAGTTTATGTTCCACAGTAATGCTGGATTATGTTGTATACACTCTGAGACATTCCATTTACCTGTAAGAGAGGACAAAGCCAAAGCTTCATTTTTGAGATGAAATAGTTATTCAACCAGAGATGTAAACACAATTCAATAGTAAAACCAAGCTTAAAATGTTTCCAGCAACTCAAGTCTGTTTCTGGATTTTGAGATTATCTTTCTCATTTCCATCTTACCATCATATGTATTTCTTGCTTTAAGCAGACAAATGCAATCTGTTTGCATACTTACTGTCATTACCAGAGAGAATAAACCTCTTATTTGAAATAAAAAGCATTACCAGCAGTGAAAGCACTTGGGTGAAACTGTAAGAAAATTATGATAAAAAGCAAGAGGTGCTTTGTGAGGGAGCTGTAACAATATAATATATAGATTAGTGGAGTCAGTGAGGTGAGGACAAAGCTGATTGACCGTTATCATCTCAGGTACACAGGCAGGATGGAAGCCTTTGACTGAGAGCTCTTGTTCCCAAGAAGAGTCAGATGGCTGAAGTAAGAAGAAAATTCTGGCTAAAGTTAAGAGAATTCTACCTGAGCAAAGTTCAGATGCTGTTGTGTGGTTCAGAATCTCATTTCTGCAGAAATGAATGTCATACCTTTTATGTAAAACACTGAGCTAGGGAGCCAGTATAATCAACTCAAGTGGACAATATCTTGCTACATATTTAACATTGGATTGTAGTAGTCCATTAAATTTACATTGCAATTTTGAGGATGATATAAAGAAATTACTTAACTGGCCAACACTAGAGCTCTGACACAGCTATGGGCAAATGAGTTAAAAACTACCCTGATGCATTTGTTATCAAGGGAAGTGCTTGGTGTGTTTTAAAGTCTTTGGTACTGAAGCTGATGCAAAGACCAGAAAATAATTTAAACCACATCCTGAGCTGATAAATTGCCTTATGAAGAAGAAAATGCTTTTTTTGTAAGCTGGCCAAAATAGATGAAGTGACAAACCAATAAAGCAATAATAAATGTACCATTCACACTACTACTTAATGGTTTGGTTTTCAACACAAGATACTTTTATATATATATATATATATATATATATTTCAGCATATGATAAACTTCCAACATACTATGCATATTACTACAATATTTTTGTTGTCTATGTCATATTCCTTTAAAAATTAAATTAAAGGAATAATCTTATGAATTTTAGAAAATTAATAAAGGCTGTAGAAGATGAAGGGATTTCAGTGAAGTGAGAAGGTGCTAAAACCCCACTATGTTCCAATCAGATATCTAACCTGTAATTGGCATACTTATATCTTGGATATTAGCAATGGATGGTCTCCATGATCTCAGAGGAGGGGGAGGTTTAGTCATGACTCCAGAACTTTTACAACATCTTGATTACTCTTGCCTTCCTTTTTTCCTTTGGGGAAGATCTTTAGAGTTCATTCAGTGCTGCTGGTTGCTGTCAGTAAATTTGTTTCCTTTACTCTACCCACCTCCCTGAAACTTAGGCATGTTTGTTTACGAGTTGTCTGTCTAAAAGTCAGCTCCTGGGGAGGAAAGTCCTCTGAGTTGTCTGTCCTCTCCCTGGGGAGATGATTACTTATCAGAGGTAATGAGCATGGTTTTGGAAAGAATGGGCATCATTTGCTGTCAGTTTGAGCATTGGACTTCACTCTCGTATGTCATGGTGAAGCTGACATTGCAAAGACCAGGTATTACACTCTTGTCACCCACTCCAGGCAGTTCCCAGCTTCTGTGTCCTTAAGTGCATGTTCCTCAGTCATAAAATGAAAATCTTTGTATTTAACCCATTTATACTAGAAAGAGGAATGTCAGCTGGGCCAGCTTTCACAGTGTTTTGCAAGCCTGCAAAGAGTTTATAGCAGGTTGTCCATTTCAATAGTCTCTGTGAGAGTGGAAGCAGGAACCTGAGCAACTTCAGTCTGATGTGGTGAGAGCCTCAGCTCCCCTTGGTTACTGCACCCTCTAAATTACAGTTTGCCAGAGAAGGAAAAAATACATCCCTGAATTGCCAGCACAAAGTCTTGCTGTAAGCTTTCCTTCCTTTTTTAACTGCCCTGTTCTTTGATAGTGACTTCTAAAACTTTCTCAAGAACTACTAACGTATGGGTGTGTCTTCGAAAGATGACTGGATCCTACCCTTGGATCTTCAACTATTTCTAAGTTAAGTCTTGATAGCCTTTAAAGATACTGTGCATTTAATTCAGGTTATAGATAGTCCAAGAGAATATGCCTGCAATGATCTAAGCTGTTCTCTGTAAGTTATTTGTGATTTTATGTCCTTTTTTCAGGAAATGAATGACACAGTGTGAAAACAAATTGTGCAAGGGGCCTGGTGATGAGACATTTAAGTGAAGCATGAACATTTCAATTGAAGTACAGCGTGTTAGTCAAATGTTGCCTGCTGGCCTCATTAGCAGTAACAAGATTAATTCTGTGGCCTGTGGTATGCGGGAAGTCACAGTGCAAAAACAAATGACCTTTCCTCTCTATAGCATGGAAATATCTAAATGTACCAGTCCTTGGATATTCACTTTGTCTTAGGTTCTGGAATGATGAAGAGTTATGTACATGCCTTCATGGCATATCCATTTTCTTAAGTTCTTGGCAGAATGACAGAAGCAGTGATTGCAGGGAAGGAACTGATTGTTTCGATAGTTTGTGATATTTGTGTTGTGTTTTGGGTTTGTTTGGGGTTTTTTAACAGAGGTGATAGCTTTAGGATGAAAAGGTTCTTGAGGTTTTGGTTGCACTTAGCCTCTCTGTGTTATTTTGCTTTTTTAATAAACACAGTTTGAATGCCTAGACCTTCAAATAAAGGCTCTTAAAAGTCTACAATGTCTGGATGCCTATCACTTCTGCCAAGATTATCCAGTAAAAGGTGGTACTGTAAACTGTCACAGAAGTGCAGAATTTTAGCTTTTCATTCTGTCTGTTCCTCTCATACTCCAGCTGGATTTGTTTGCATACCTGTCACATACTTGTGGTTTTCATTTTCACAATCCATGCAAACCCTAAATAGTAGATACATTCCCTTTTCAGATAACTTTATTATCCTTCTCCCAACACACATCAGCCCCATACCTCTGGTTTATGAATGCCTTTTCAACATGTCTACTCCATTCTATATTGGTTTTGTTTTCTTCCTTTTTGGTAACCAATCCACGAGACTGCACTGTTACAACCAAATAAGGAGTAGGACTATGAGCAGGATTCTGTATTACTTGAAAATATAAGAAGTTTGGGGGGTTTTTGCTACATTAGTCTTCAACTTGCAGTGCTCTGGCAGTCTCTACCACAGAACTCTGCGGTTGTGTGCACTTCATCACTTGAGCTGGATACTGTACTTCATGGAAACCACGTGTGTTAATAACAAAGAAGGGTTTGTGAGGGAAAGAGGACACATTTAGAATGTTATTGCATCATTTCAATTCCAAGTCAAAGGAACTCTGTATTTCCTTAATTCTTATCTTTTATGTTGATACCAATCATCAAAGCCGAACCAAAAAAGTTTGTGTATGGTGAGATATATGTAGACCAAGAAACTACACAGTAGTTGCTTGGTTTCTTGAAAACTAATCTAGGCTAATATTAGAGCTTCCATCCCATTGATTAGAAGCAGAACAACATAAATTTGGATCCCGATCCTTTGTCAAGCCACCTTAAGTCCACTGTGGTTCCAGGTTAGTATAGCTGTTTTTTGCCATGGCCTCTCTTGGGGAAGGAGGGGAGCATTTTAGTACTGGTCGTCCGGTAGGGAACTGATGGGTGTTGGTGGGTCTTATTTCACTTATTTTCAGAGAATTGATCCACCCTTTTAACTCACAGTCATCACCAGTCAAACAAAAGCAGTTTGTTTCTAGAGTGGAATCAATAAAAGGGAAAATATATTATGGTATTATGGCTTAGCTGGGAACACATGCTTTTCACCTTTTGTTATATTCTCTTCTGTTTAAGGGTAGGTTTTCTTACCATTCATATTCTCTTGGTTGTACATTTGGTGTCTGTGATCTGTAATCTGCACAGAAAATACATGCTGTCAGCAGTACAAGGGTAGGTTTTTTTTGTTTTGGTGTTTGCTGCTAGTGCAATGTGTTATATTGATCCACTCTGGCCTCTGAAGAATTTTCCAGGGGGTAATAAGAAAGATGGTATATCTCTTCAAGACCTTAATTTTTATGCAAAACAATATTCAACAGAATCATAAAGCCCTAGACCTGGTAATAAAAATAGAAGCTGATGCTATTAATACATCATTCCATATACAAAGAGCGCCATTATGTGGCTCTTGGGTTGAGTAAAATTTCATGTAATCACAGAAACCATAGACTTAAGCTCTGTAAAGTTGGAAACTTAACCAGATGGCCATTGTCAAAGCAGCTTCTAAAGACTCCAGAGCTGCAATGTCTCAGGGCCCTAGATATGACTTAGTATTGGCTTTTTAAAATACAATTACTGAACATAACTGATCTACATAATGGAAGCAATAATAATAATACTTTGCACTCAGTGACCTTTTATTTAAGGACCCAAAAGCTCTTAACCAAGCCTTTTGAATACTCCCTTTCTGCTTATAGGAAATAAAGTGTTCAGAGTCTGGAACACCTGTGTGAGAAAATTGAGCAGGAGCAGTCCAACTCTGTGGCATATTGCAAGCAGTCAGATGGTGTTTTCTGTGTGACTGGGACTGGAGAGTTATCCTGTGGCTGTCTGTCCCTGACAGCTGGGAGGTGATGTCCTGGTCGCTTGGGGCAGAACTTCCTATTTGGTAGTATTTCTATCTTCAGCAGGGCCAACCTTTGAGTGGTATTGCTTGTACATTGAAATGCTGTGTGGCAGGAATGAGAATGACGCATAATAGCCTAACCTGATATTTCCTTTATTTGCTTTGTGAACGGTGAGTATAATAATGAAATGATGTAAAAAGCTAGGGATTCTATGGCTCAGATATACCACACTTACCCAAGGAGCTTACGTGTAGAGTAATATATCCTAGATTCTATGTATTCTGGACAGACAGGTAAATACCTTCAAAGACTGGCCTGTATTTTAGGGAGAATGTTTATGTCCTTTTAAAAAGTGTCACATGATGGCCGTGGATTTATGGTGCTTTAATACTCAGCTTAAAAATCACATCATAGTATTTATCGGTAATGGGAGTAAATAACTGTATTTGACATTTGCTTTTCTATAGTCAGTAGTTATTTTTTTCTTCTGTTTTTTTTTCCCTCTAACTGATTTTATTGTGGATTTTCAAGGTCCAAAGATCATTCCTGAGAGTCCTCTTGGTGAATCTTTTTGTTCTGTCTTTTAGATTGATGTGATTGTGACTTTGGGCGGACTTGGAGGACGCTTTGACCAAACAATGGCATCAGTGGAAACGCTTTTTCATGCAACAAATATCACTCCTTCTCCAGTGATAGTTATCCAGGAGTGCTCCCTGATTTACCTGCTTCAACCTGTAAGTGTTGTGAAAAGTTACTTTGTAATAGAACTGACCTTCCGCCCAACCTGACTCCGCAGGCCTTTCACCATTAAATTCTCACTTTATCAGTTATGTTCTGTAGGGTCAGAGCTGAAATATAAAATACACTGCAGGCAAGTGGACAGCAAATAATGGGCTCTGAATCCCTCCTTCGGAAAAGATTATGTTTAATTTGTTCATGATAGATTTGTTTAAAAGGGGAGAAACAAGAAAACCAGAAAGTATGAAAACTTAATTGGGTAAATATAGAATAGTGATTATAAATGGGAAAAAAAAAATTAACCTTTTAAATTAAATTCCAGTAAGTCTAAATTTAGCACACAATCCTTTTTAATGCTGAGTAGCAATATGGATGTCCTCAAAAAGAGGAACAAAGAAAATATGTAAGAGGATGTTATGAGGGAGTTCCTGACATACACGTCAGGCAGAGCTCTTATGCGGTCTGAATGGTGCAGTTAATTATGATGGGAATCAATCTAGAATTAACAAGGGAATTTATTTAAGATGTGTTATTTCTGTGGTTTTTCAGATCTGTTATTGCATTTATTGATTCATAGAATAACACACACAAAATATCTGGCTGATCTTCTGCTTCTGAGATTTAAATTAAAGGCAAATCTAAACATCAAACACTATTCTGTAACAGTGATTCATTTATTTTTTGAAAACATGTTTTCCCCTTGGCAAGGTTTCTAAAAGCTTACCTGACTTGCCAAATTTCTCTTGGAAAACTTGTTCTATTAAAATAAGTAACATTCACAAGTAAATTTGACACAACCTTACACCAGATACGCTTCATGGTAATTTGAGAAAAAGCATTAATGAAGTTCTGTGAGATTATAGATTTAAAGCCACAGGGGCAGGTGCTCTATTAACAATTTGAAGCACTGTGTGCAGGAAAGGTAGTAGGCACAGGAGCTCTTTTGCCAGTATGATGATGAATTACTCTGATCATTAGTTGCACAGCTAAATAGAAGGAGGCAGCAGAGTAAGGGGGAAAGAGAAATAAAGGATAACTGTGGTTAAAATCTAAAAAGGAGGAGTAACTTGCTTGTAATTGATCTGTGAATGCAGTACGTCGCTGGCCACTGTAAATTTCCTTTAGGGTATTTTTAAGAGCACGTTGAAGAGCTGAAATAAACTGGACAATTTCCAGTTTAACTTAGAAAACTCTTGGTAAGACTGGAAAGATTTCTAATTATTTTCATTCATCTTTTCCATAAGTGGCTTTAAAATGCCATGCCTAAGGATGCTTTCATGAGTCTTCCATGAATAATTAAACCCTTTACAACTTAAAAAAAAAAAAATTGTGATCTGTGCCTTTTAGATAGAAATGGGAGGTTGCTAATTGTTTTGTTTGCTGGAAACTTCTTCGTTCTATTTTTAATAATGCCATACAAAAAGCATTTAATATTTTTTTGTAGATGGGCAGAGTTACACAGGAAACTTCAGGTTGTTTCTAGCATACAGAAATAAGGGGCAGATATAGGGAGGGTCCATTTAAACAATCTTAGTTCTAACTTAGACACAAAATTGCTTTTCGTTGCTGGTTTAAATTTGTCACTGTTGGCATCTTCAGTCAACTGTTGTGGAACCTCCAGATAATAACATTAATCCTGCATAACTGTTTTTCTTTTAAAATGTGAATAGTTTTTAAACTGAGAGAAACAAGGATTCTAAGCTTGGAAGTACTCTCTCTCTCTCTTTTTTTTTTTTTTTTTTTCTTTTAATGGAGTTCAGCTTGATATTTTTCTCTTCCAAACAGCCACAATCATGACATTCTCTCTTTTCCCCCTCTTTCCTTTGTAATTTAAAATCAAGGTAGGAGGGAGTTTAACGCAGTGGGAGACCCACTGACTGTTCAAAATGTAAGTCTGGAAACTGTGCAACAAATGAAGCAAGGTTTTGAGATTCAAATGCTGATGCAAATGGTAAAGTTGAAAGCACACTGCATTTTCTATAAAGGTAGAACAGAAACCTTTCTCTCTTGGGAAGAAGAATCTGATCTTTATTGGATTCCTAAGATAAAATACATGAGCAAAATATAATTATGGTTTTGCTTCCAAATAATTTTTGCCTTTGGTTCAGTGTAGTTGGAGAGTGGTTCTCTGTCATGTGTATGTAGGCAGAGCCTGAAATATTTGGATACAGCAGATAAACTGGTAATTCCTTAAGACCCCTAGGAAGGATAACAAGGGGAGTAACAAGTCAAGCTGCTGAATTTATAGCAGTACCAGTGCAGAAACTAAGAGGAGGATGGTGTGAATAGATATCTAAGGCCACTAAAAATCTATTAATTGTTTGAAAAAGAGAGATTTCACATTGTTACAATGTTGATGTAGAAGGTTATGGTACAAGAGATACATCAATATTTAACACACTTGTAAAGGGTCCACAGCGTTGCAGGAAACATTATGGACTTACTAAGAGTCTTCAGGTTGTAAGAGGAAGACAGCAAGGACAATGCCTGATTTGGGACCCAGTGCAGACTACCAGGCAAGGTGAACCCAGTAAACAAAGCCTTTTTTCATCAGCCAACAGCATTATCCAAGTACTGAACGTAAGAGTAATTACAACTTTGAGTATTGAGGCATTTCTTGGGAAATAGATAGAGAGACAGTGCAAGTTTTTGAATTACATAGATTAAAATGTTTTGGCATGGAAATTGAAGAAAATTACAAGGAAGTAAACTCTCTTATGTTCATTTCTGATGTTTAAGGATGAACTCCTGTAAGGAAAAGAGAAAAAAGGTGGGATTAATTACATCCCATAAATAACCTGTCTCCATGATCTCTATGGAGAAACTGTGTGGGAGGCTGAAATGTAGATATATAGACTGTAAGTATGTGAATTTAGATAAATTAATTCCAATATATGTCAAACCACTAAAAAAATATTAAGGAAAAGAAAGCAGGCATGAAATGAGGTTCACTTATGGAAGGGCCCAAACAATAAGAACATAGTTTGTAGCTACAGAATTTATAAATTGACAGTGAAAGATTTTCTCTTGTCTGAATGGGAAAGGAAAACTAATGACAAGCAGCCTAAATGTGCACGTTTGCTTAGTCTTCACTAAAGCAAAATATTCCTTTGAACAGATAACCAATGCAGTTAAAATCAGTGCCAAAGTCTGAAGAATTTAAATTGCAAATAGAGAAAAAGCAAATAAAAGATTGAGCTGCCTTTGATTCTGCCAACTCCAAGGGTTGTTACATTTCTGTGTGCCATGCAACGCTAATTAGGATAGGAGTCAGAAACAGGGAGGCTTTGTAAGAATTGTAGGATGTGGTGCTTGTTGTGAAGCATTTTCTTATGTGATGATTGGAGTTTGAAAAAAAAGAAAAAAGAAAAAATGTACCTGTGCACTGAATAGATGTCATATTTCATTCTGTAGTGGGGGAGGGAGGAAAGCTTGAATTTTTAATAAGGAGTAATCAGTCTATATAAACAGGATATTTTATGCAAGAGTTCATACATTTTATGTTTCAAATTTGGTAATATCAATTACCATTAGACTATAGCCTGGCTGAAGAGCATAAGGCCCTTAGAGTCATGTTTATCATGCTAGTCATGCTCAGTATGAATGGCTTAAGGTTTCACGTACATACTTTCTCATTTTCTGGTTGTGTGCTTCTCAGGAGTACAGAAACATTAGCTTCTGTACACTGAGCATAAATTATCTTTTATCTGTGAGTTTTATGGTGTTTTGTAATACAAGGTAATAGGATTTATGACCAAGAAATGAGAAGATGTCCAAGAGTTAATGAGGCCTGTCTTTTACATATACTGAGCAGTTCAGTTTTCCCCACACAGGATTCCAGCCCTAGGATGTAGAGAAGAATTGCTGCCTACACATGAAAATGCGTTACAGCAGCATATTTTTGTCAGTTAACTAACTCTTTTGAAAGAGTGCGTGAATACTTTGATAACCCTTTTTCTTGCACCCAGCTTTCCTTGTAAGTGCATGCCTGCCTTCCCTGTGGGAAATGATGAATAATTTAACATCCTAGGTAGTGGCCCAGCAGCTAAATGTGAGCAGTAAGAATCAGGAATCCCATCCCTTATTCTTAGCTCTTTACCACCTTTTCCTTGAAGAGAAGTATATTGGGTAGTCTTTTGATCCCACAGTCTCCTGGACTGTAAATTGGGTAAAACCCATGTCCTTTACCGAATGGGTACTGTGAGGCTCATTTGGTTATTTACAGAATGCCATTACATCCTCTGTTCTGCACTGGGGTGGAACATAGTGTCATGGTAATAATAACAACAGTATTAGCAAGGCCCTTAATTAACATAAATATTGCCTTACAGGAAGCTGTGCAAATAATTAGTTAGCATGGTCCTGAGCACAGTTTCAGCAGGAGCCAGCCATCGTTCTCACAGATGGCGTCTGGGCACGCTTCAGGTTTAGCACAGGCCAGGAGCTGCTTCCGAAGCAGCTTGGAAGGGACTGCCTTGTCATGGGGCCAAGAGAGGACAGCCACATGCGCATGAGCTCTGCTGTGCAGCTTGGCTTGAGTTCCAGAGCTATTACCTGAACCGATTTATGGATGCAGACAGAGTGACTTGGCATGAAGATCTGATCCTAGATGGAGACACTGCAGCAGATGTGAGAGAAGGTACAAAGACCAGAAACTTTGCTGGGGTTTGTTGCTGCAATTCTCTGCGCCAGTGTTACTTGATTTGGTTTGTGTACATGCTTGTAAAGTGCTTAGTGGGAAGTTTAGGGTATATTCCTTCAAATTGTGAGGTTTTCTCTGGCAGACAGTTCATGAAATTTGCAGGAACCTCAAGAATGAGTTATACGATCAGTTATGTGCTGCCTCATATGTGTAAGAAGCAGATCTTGCTTGCACCCAGTGGAGAAAATCCTTAATCAATGTGCCTCCTAAGGGGAATAATTTTGGCACCAGGAAATTTAATGTCTCCTTTTCCCAGATAAGTATTTTTGATGGGTAAATTCAGTTTCAAAAAGATTGTAGTTGTAAAGGAAGTCATTTAAACATATCTCTAATATTTAAACATGCATGTAGTACTTAGTGTTTATCGTCCTGAAAGGCTCTCTCTCCTGTTTGCTATCTTCTCTCAAAGAGCACTATTGGAACTCAATCTCCTTGACAAAGCAGTCCATCTCTATGCCTCAAGCTCCCTGTGGTCTTCAAAAATATACAACTTCTTGTTCTTTGATAAATACCTTTTTTTGTGACTTTTTCAATGAGAAAGCCAGCCATTCAGCTGGACAGAGACATTGCAATGTCAAAAATATTATCAGAGGAAAAGCTTAATCTTAATCCAACCTTTCTCTGGGAGCCTAGAGTGCTTCACAGAAAACGTCGCAGAAAGGGGTTTTGTGCTTCTGGATGTTTAGTATTACACTGAAGTGGTTTCTCAGGAAAAAAAAAAAATTGCTATGTTGGTAGTTTAGCTGTGTTTGTTTCCTTCTTTGGTAAGAAACTTTGAGGATTAGGTTACAGCTCAACTTCTTTGAATAAGACTTAAATAGAATTAAATAAGACTTTAACTAGTCTGTATTTTTATTCTTTCCTGGGAAAATCCAGCTGGACCAATTCATTCTTATCCTGTGGAAATGTCATGGGCCTGTGTAAATGTGGCCTACAAAAGGCTACAGGTCTAAAGGACTTAGGTTTATTTCATGGTAATTCATGGCTGTGAAGTGGTGTTGCTTCATGTCTTTGCACAGGATTTCTCTGTTTTACTGAATATCAATGATCCAAAATTAATTCATATTTGCCAATAACATTCTGACCTGGAAAAGATGTACTTGCTATCTTGCTTCTCACTGTTACAAAAGGAAGCTTCTGGGTAGATTTTCTCTTCACAGCTACATTCTTTGTAACTTTGTTCTATTCCATCATCAGCAGATGTGTAGTATGAAATATCCAAAGATTATGTAGAACCTTAGAAATAACAATTAGCTTTTGAAATAGTCACATCCTTTTAAACAGTTTATTTAACATCAGTTAAAAGTGCAGCCTGTATCAACTTTATGGATGACATCTAATAGTTATGGATTTCTTCTTTATAAGGAAGACAAACTGACAACAAAAAATTCATAAATCAATTTGTTAACTTGCAGGTAACCAGTTTAATAAAGCACCTATCTTTCAGAGAGGAAAGGAAAATACCAAACCATCGTTGCCAAGTGAAAAAGAATAGTCTTTATTAAATGAAATTTTCATAATTGTTAAGAAACAAGTCATAATTGTTAAGAAACAACACTGTATCAAGATATGGTAATCACACAACTGTTTTTAAATTCACATCTTAATGGTGTCTGCAAGAGAAGATGACGTAAGACAATGGCTTACTTAGGTATTTCTAAATTCTGAAGTCATCCAGTGTGATTCTAAATCAATAGCTTGCACTTGGTAAGTGTCAACAGTTCTGCTTGCATTTTTTTTCGGTATTTGTCTAGATTTTTAATTAGTTACTGCAGCTGCTGATAGATGATCATCGAGGAGACTCTTTGCCCAAAATAAAACTCTTCCAATGAGATTCCTGCTCTCTGTTATTGCCTGTAGCTGCTGTGATATGATCTTGTCAATATAATAATATCTATTTTGTTGCTTTATGGAAACGACAAGAAGTTTTTTGCTACAAAGCTGATTAGAGCTGGTTTGTTGGAGTTTTTTTCCCCCAAACTTGTCGATTACTTTTCTTTCTTTCATCTTCTTCATCCATCTTTTCCTTCCCTCCTTTAATAAACTCTTTTTCAGTGGTCTGATTCTTTGGGCTTCTGTGTGTAATGTAGTATTAATAATTCTGTGAACTATAAAACAATTCTTCTGCTTTACATTAAATGGTCAGCAGCAAAATACAAAATGTTTGTCTTTGACGTTTGCTTATTGGTAGGAGCTGATACATAAGCTGGGATCAATAGGAAGCTGGAAAAACTTAATCCTGTTTTGACAATATTGGTAAGCTGAGGAAGACCACAGCAGTATTTTTATTTTATGTGTATTCACTTCTCTTTGTTCTGTAACTGAATGGAGAAAAGCTGGAGAATGTGTGTGTGTGTGTGTGTGTGTGTATGTGTGTTCTTTCCAGTTTTGTTTGGGTTTTTTCCCAGGTAGGATTTACTCCTATGTGGGGATTAGTAGCAAGCTAAAGAATTTCTAAGCTTTTTATGAATAGATTCTTGGTCAAAAAGGAAAAAAAAAAGGCAAAAGCACTTTAAAAGACTGCTAATATGGATTCCAAATTTGACCAAAAGATTTAAACACTTTGTACATAATTCAGTAATGTTGCTATTTCTACAAGGTGCCATATTTTTATACTTTATAAAAGGAACATTATGCAAATGCTTGTCTGTATGAAGGTGTCATAGGATGGTACTTTGAAGATTGATTTTTTAGTATTTTTATGATTATAATTCAAGGTATTTGTCTATCATCTAACACTTGGGAGGAGTAATGCAATGTTTTGAATTTCAAGGTCAACTATTAGACATGAAGAAGTAAAAGGACTTAGGGAATAATTATTAACACTTTCTGTGCTTTGCCTTATCAGATGCCATCCTCCTTACTAAGCAGTCATCATACTGCAAGATCTTATTTTCTTTATCTAATCGTGTTTCTTCCACTTTCCCTTTCTTTTACCTCTGGATTTTCTTGGATCCTATCAACTGTCTTTTCTCAGCACATCATCTTATCTTAATTGTTTAGTTCAGTTTTATCTAAACTGTTCTAGCTTTACCTTAAGCAGCCACTGCTACCCTGAAGATTTTTCCCAGGATTTGTCTCTTCCCAGCAGTCACAATTGTGTGCTATGAAGCATTGATTCATCAATGCCCAGTCATTCTGGCTTCATCTATTCATAGAATCATAGAATCATATTCCTCTTGGGTCTCAAATTATTTCATCTTTATTTCATTGTGCCAATGATCTAAGTGGCCCTATATTTAGTCCTGGAGTCTGCTGAGGTGATATCTGCTACAGTGTACCTTTGTATCACCCTGAAATCATTGCTGTGCTGTAACTCTTAGTTCAGCTTTATTGTGTTGGCCCAAATTTCTCAAATCCTGGGATTCTGTTCTACCCACTAAGTGACACGGTCTTTCTGAAGGCACCTTACTGCCTTGCTCAAGGTGAATTTCACCAGAGTTTTGCAGCAGCAACTTTCCTCTTTGAGTACTAAGTGGATTTCAATGATAGTTTACAGGCATGCATTTTTTTTCACTCCCTGCCTGAGTTACAGAAAGTTTTGTAGGGAAACTAACAAGTGTCAGAAGTCTGTAATCTGTGACAGAACCTTATTTGGAAAGAAAATTAATGGAAAATATTTTATTTCATACAATCAAAAATATAGCAGGGAAAATCAATATTATTGTTCCTATCCTGAATGTAAATAACAGTAAAAATTGAAGTGATAGTAAGTGATAAATTATTTTCTGCTACAAAATCAAAAAAAAATAAAAGTGCTGAACATTTAATTGTTGACCTGAAGGGTTTATAAAATCCTTTAGAGGTAAACTTAATAATGTTCTTTTCTGTTCACATCTGAGTACTGGTAATAGTTGAAGTTGTAGTAGATGAGCATCTGTATTCTGGCCTCAGTTATATTTGAAAATGTGTTATCTCTTCAATTCAATCCCTTTGTGAAATGGCTTAGGCTTTTGCAATCCCTTACAGTATCACTGTTAATTCTACACCTGCCAGGGCAGTGGTATCAACTGTATGGATTTTCAACATTTACTCTTAATATTAAAAAAGGGTCAGGGCAGAAGAATGATAATATTTGGTAATATCAGAGGTTCTAGGGAAAATGCTGTACTACACTGATAAACAAGATTTAGGTAGAACTATTCAGCTTTGCGTGATTGACTTGACAATCCAAATTTTCTTCATGTTGATAACAGCTGATTACATTACTTCAGGACTCTCTCTGCTCTAACAGAACATCCCAAGAGCAGATGGGGATCAGGGATTGAATTCCTCATTGTATTTTAAGGCTGTAATGTGTCTGTCACTCTCACAACAACTCCAGTCTAAAATATTTGCAGCATGCAATTGGGCCAGTGACCTTCAGGGCAGTGCACAGGCTTCCTACTCTTAATCCTAAAATCAAGGGATTTGGGGTGAATATGTTTCTGTTAAAAGGGAGAAAAGGAGTCTGGAAACAATCTTCCAGGATCTGTGAGGGGGTTTCAAGAAAATGAAGCTAGGCTAATTCCTGAGATGCACAGCAGAGGAATGAGAGACAGTGGCCCTAAACTGAGATGGAAGATTCAGGATAACTATAAGGAAATATTTCTACTCTGAAGATAATTACAAATTACGTATGGGCATAGGTTGCCCAGAGAATCTCTGTCCCTGACAGTGTTCAAAACCTGATGGGAAGGCTGCACTCCTGAGACTCCCTCCCACCTAAGTGATCCTGGGACACTTGTGGAGATACAAGTAGAGTGAGAAGATGTGTTAGAACCATTCCACAAGTGTCTGTTGAGAAGAATTTGGAATCTCTTGATAGAGAAGAATGTGGCCACGTCGAGAAGTAGTGGTTCTGTCCACTCTGCTCTCTTTCCATGTTTTTGTTACCTTACAAAGGGAAGTGTTGTAGTCTTTCATGTAACCTCACAGAAGAAAATGCTGAAAGGATAAATGATTACTGTCTCTGAATGCACTGAGTAAATGCCTGGGAGATAAACCAGGTGTGGTTAAGCTCAAGCCCAATGTTAGAACAAGAGTAAATCTCTTTAAACCAGTGATGGATAAATTTCTGTCAGAAATTATGCCTTTCAGAGGGAGCTGGACAGACTTGAGAACTGGGCCCACAATCTTCCTCGTGATGTTCACCAAGACTAAGTGCACCTGTACCAGTCCTAAGTATAGACTGGAAGAAGAAATTATTGAAAGCAGCTCTGCTGAGAAGGACTTGAAAGTGGATGACAGGCTGGACGTGACCCAGCCACGTGCACTCACAGCCCAAAGAGCCAAACATGTCCTGGGCTGCATCCAGAGCAGCATGGCCAGCAGAGTGAAGGAGAGGATTCTGTCCCTCTGCTCTGCTCTTGTGAAACTTCACCTGCAGTGCTGCATCCAGCTCTGGGGTCCCCAAGATGGACCTGCTGGAGTGAGTCCAGAGGACACCATGAAGATGATCAGGGGGCTGGAGCACCTTTTCTATGAAGACAGGCTGAGAGAGTACAGTCATTCAGCCTGGAGAACAGAAGGCTTCCGGAAAACCTTGGAGCACCCTTCCAATTACAGGGGCTTATAAAAAGGAGGGAGAGGGACTTGTTACATGGATAGATAACGACAGGTCAAGATGTAGTGGTTTTAAGCTGAAAGAGAGGAAAGGAAATTCCTCTCTTTCCTATTAGAAGGAAATTCTTTGTCACACGGGTGGTGAGATACTGGAACAGGTTGCCCAGAGGAGTTGTGGATGCCCCATCTCTGGAAGTGTTCCAGGCCAAATTGGACAGGGCCCTGAACAACCTGATGAAGTGAATGGCATCCCTGCCCATGGGATTCTATGACTATGAAATTAGAAGGAAAAGTCCATAATCATTCTTCTGGTGAGATTCCATAACAGGTTTACAAAAGGGAAAAGTATGGAAGAGGGGGACAGAATCAGAACTCACTATGCTGATTTTACATCCTCAACTCTATTCTCACCAAAAGAGAACACAAAAATTTTAGAAGTTGTTAATATATAGGCGTTGTGTTTCCAACTGTCCTTAATTTGCTGCTTTTTAAATATGAAGCTTGACAGCAGCATTAATCCATTTGAACCTTGAGTCACATGAGTCGTACTGCTCTGTGATCTGCTGTTCAGCAGTACTGGTTTGCAAATAGTGAGCATGAGTTATAGCCCCAACCATGGAGTCTTTTTCACAGATGTAGCTTCCTTTGGCATTTTATTTACTATAGCTAGAAATACACTGTCTCCCCTACCATCCTCACAGGTAATCGTAGGAAATGTGGGTTAGGTGGATGGACAGTGGGGTGGATCAAGAACCGTCTGAGTGTCAGAGCTCAGAGGGTTGTGATCACCTGGAGGCCTGTAGTCAGGAATCTGCTGAGTCCAGTCTTGAATTTGTTTGTCAATGACCTGGCTGAAGGGATAGCATGTACCCTCAGCAGGTTTGCTGATGATATGAAACTGGGGGAAAAGGTTGATACACTGAAGTCTGGGCTGCCACTCTGGGATCCTGATAGGCTGAAGAATTAGGTGGACAGAAATCTAATGAGGTTCAACAGGGATGAGTGTAGGATCCAGAACCTGGGGAGCAATAACCCCAGGTATCAGCACAGGCTGGGGCCTGACCTCCTAGAGAGCAGCTCTGCAGAGAAGGGCCTGGGAGTCTTGGTGGGTAACAAATTGTGTGTGAGCCAGCAGTGCCCTTTTGGCCAGGAGGGGCAATGATATCCTGGAATGCATAGGAAAGAGTGTGGCCAAGAGGTCAAGGTAGGTGATCCTGCCCTTTTACTCAGCCCTAGTGAGGCCACATCTGGAGTGCTGTGTCCAGACAAGTTGTTACTGAACATCCAGTGCAGGCCACAAAGATGATCGGGGGTCTGGAGCATCTCTCTTATGCTGTGGAGGCAGGGCTTGTTTAGAGGAAAGACTGAGAGATGATCTTGTTAGTGCCTATAGATATCTCAAAGGCAGATGTCAATAGGATGGTGCCAGACTCTTTTCAGTAGTCCCCAGTGACAAGATGAGGAGCAATGGCCATAAACTAAAGCACAAGAAGCTCCACCTCAGCATGAGGAGGAACTTCTTTACATTAAGGGTGGCAGAGAACTGGACAGGCAGCTCAGGGAGGTCATGGAGTCTCCTTCTCTGGAGACATTCAAAACCCTCCTGGATGCATTCCTGTGTAACCTGCTCTAGTTGACCCTGCTTTTGCAGGGGCATTGGACGAGATGGTCCCCAGAGGTGCCTTACAACCCTAACAATTCAGAGATTCTGAAATTCTGAAATCTAGGCATTCCTTTAATGTATGCCGTAAGAATCAGATATCCAAAGGTGGTTTAGCAATCAGGGACAATGCACTACTGTGAAATTGTATACCTTTTGGCTAGTGATGTTACCAGTACAGAATAAATGTAAGCATAAGGCAAAGCAGATTAATGAAACCAAAGCCTGTGTTAAGCACTTCATTGAACAGTGGTCTGCAGATGTAAGTACAGTTACCTCATCTGATATGTAATTCCAAGTTCAGATGTCTCTACATTTTCCCATCCACATGACAGTCTGTGATGCTTCATGGGGAGTATTGGCATTTCTGTGGCATCAACAGCTGTTTCTGAGTGGTTTATTATCATTAAGAGTTCCCATCCTTTGTTAATTGAATTATGGCCTTCAATTTCAGCAGTGTCAGACACCTGAGGGAAAAGAAGGAGCTGCACCCAGAGAGGAGTCCTTTTATTCTGGTGAAAGCACAAATTATCAGGTTGAAGAATAATTAGCTTGCAGAGTTCTCTTCTACTAACCATAACGTTGGCAATGAAATATACCCTTGTGTTATGAGTCTGAGGTCTTCCTACTTCATACCTTATAGGTTTTTAGGTGCAAATATTTAAAAGCTTCATTGCAGTATGTATATCTCTCTCAATAACAGGGGCACATTGTTCAGTTCTTTCTCAGATACTGCTTTTCTTTTAGTGCAGGGAAAAGAAGCAGACTCTGGTGGAAAAAAAAAAAATAAAAAAAAGGTAATTTTTTCTTCTATTGTTTACCACCAGCAGTTTTTCCTCAGCTGGGGGATGCACTTCAGAGTGAAGGAAGAGCAGCTGAAGGTCTGGAATTAGTCTTCTGTGGCAATGATTCCACAGGCAGACTGTCTGATTAGCTGCAAGCTTGGTGATTTTTTTTTAAGGAGGAGCTGCCTGTCTCCTTCATGTTAGAGGAACCTGGGAACTGAGAATAAAACTGATAAGATATTCACTCTACCCAGGGTATTGACTGAAGCTTTAAAGCAATTAGAAGAGCACCAAGAGAGGACTCAGTAGGCCTCCAAGGAGCCAGGATGTCTCTGCATAAAGTCCTAGACCCTCCTGTCCATTCAGGATTTTGTGGGAGTTATTTCCACATGTTTAGGTGTGTAAGCTGCCACATGCAGCCTCAATCCACCCATGCTTAATGGTTCTTGAAACCCTTGAGGAATGTGGAAAGTCTGGTGCATTCCTGTTGAGAGAGATGGATGGCCAGAGGCAGAACTTTTGAGCAGCAGCCTGAGTTATCATAAACAAATCCAGCTATTCTGCTGTGCCAGGTGATGTATGCCACAAAAGAGGTGCACTTCAGAACATGTGGAGATAAAGGGAGTAGCTCATCATCCCTATTGCACATATTTTATCAATTTTCTGTAAGCCTAATGATATAACTGAATTAGTAATGCCTAGTAATTTCTTGGTCTTTCATCTGTCTGACTGCTGGATCTCCTTTCCTGTTCACAAGCACTCAGTGAAACTGCAGACAGGGCAACATGTAATTTCCAGTTAATCAATAGTAATGCCCTTCATGAACATCTCTCTTTTTTTTGAATTCTCTTTTGTACTTAAACCTGTTTCGGGATTCCTGTACTAAATACATTCTGTGTCTCCTTAGGGGAGAGGTATTATGAAGCTATTGTTTTAGAAAACAGGTTTTCTAGCAATAGTGTAGGAATATTTTAAGTATTTCTGGTATGGAAGCCCACTGAACTGTCAAACATAATCCTCAAAAACTCTTAAGGAGATAAAATACTAAACATTATTCTTTTTTAAACCAAGTCATCTGAGAAAGTGAAGCAGTTTTAATTATTTAGTGCAGTCTGTTCAGAGACAGAGAAGCTGTGGTGTCCCATCCCTGGAAGTGTTCAAGGCCAGGCTGGATGGGGCTTTGAGCCTGGTCCAGTGAAAGGTGTCTCTGTCCAAGACACAGCCTTCAGATAATGAAGTGAATGCAATTGCGCATTTCTGTAGCCCTTGGAGACCCATGCATGATGATGTTCAAATCTCTCATCTTGAAAGACAGTAGGAGCTCATGTTTCTGAGACAGCCTGAGTCAACCCCTGCTGTTCAGTGAAGCTGATGCCCTGCTGGTGTCTCCTCCTGGAAGGCTCTGCCTGCCAGATGCCTGCATCTGGTTGCTCCCGTGCAAACTTCACTTTCAGCTGGGGGAGTGAGAACAAGCTCATCTCTCCTTGAGGGTTGGCAGTATTTCTCTGTGAGACTCAGGAAATGCAAGGTGATTTTAACACCACTGTTTTATTATAATTGGACTTTTTTTTTCCCATCTGAGAGATAAAAATCCAATGTTGAGTCAGCGAGAGCTTACCTGAAGCTGATTGTTCTGATAACTCCTCCTTTGTAGTCATCTTGGAGAGGGAGAAAGTGAAGTAAATCTGAAACTCAGCTTAGTATTTAGAGATGCTTGGTTGTGGCCTCTAGAGAGTTATACTGTAGTGAACTGTCATTCCATGATCCCTTTCTTTCAGGCTGTCCACCTAAAATCAGCTTACTGTGGCTATGTATATTCTCAACATCTTTTATTGTGCAGGGTAACTGATGTACAAAGTCTTTGGTGGAAATAGTTATTTTTAGAAGAATCCATAAGATGACAAATAATTTGCCTAGTTTTCATACAGGCTCTGATCTTCCATTAGTGAATCTTGGACTACGTGTCATGTCACACTCTTTAGCTGGATTTCAAGGTATAGTACTCCTATATTACAGAGGGGAGAGAAGAGGGACAAAGGCATGAGGAAGGGAAATTATTTGCTCAGGTACTCAGGGAGTCAATACCATAGTGAAAATTGAATCCAGTTTTCCAGGTTTCTATCTCCAGTGACCTGTCAACTGGGACCTGTTTCCTCCTTGCTGCTTGTGACTTTATTAAGAGTGACCTTTAGAGATCATGGAGATTTTTACTTAAAGTGCTTAATCCTTTCAGATAATTCAGAGCAGCTCACTTTTCTATGGTAAAACTCATCCTAAACTTCCTTGGAGAAATTGTGAAGAGATGGATTTGTATAAGTAAACTCATTTCTTAAGAAGCCTGAGGGGAAAAAAATCTTATGCTTGAATCTGAGAATGCCATGGCTTAGAGTGGCCAAATATATATATGCCAATTATAACAGCTGAATATTTCTAATGAACAATATATCCAGGAAATAAAGAAACAAAGAGTTAGTCAAAGTGTGGCAGACAGTTATTAGAAATAATAACTTCTACATTTTAACATCTTTCAACTTTCTGCCTCTGTGCATGACCGCTGTGCCATCCAATAAAACATTTCTTATCTCATCAGAATTTTACAAGTTCTATTTCAATTGTCATAAGAAAAAGCAGTTCACAGGAGACAGCAGAGGATGGATGTTTGTTTCCTCCTGCCTTTTTAATGTGTTAGGGATGTGCGGGTTAGAGATGCAGAAAGGAAAATTACTACAGCTATCACAGTCTTTCATAGGCGAGTGAGCAAAAGAAAATCCTGGGGTATCACATAATAGAGCTTACAGCAAGATTTGTTCTCATTCGCTGAGGTGTCTACAAAATACATGTATCATGTCCCGGTACAATGATGTGTCATGAGCACAGCTTACTCAAGCATCGCAGGAGGTTGTACCTCTGTTAGTATGTAGCCAGACAAACTTTAGTGGTTTTCCCCCTCTCTTATCCAAACTAATCTCTAAATGTAGATGTATAAATCCCTAAGCAAGTAGCTGATTCTTTCATTTCTTGGAAGAGCTGCTGGCCTATATTTTTAGGGAGGCCAAGTTTCTTGAAATTTGTTTAAAAATACATAGTTGACTGCTTATTCACCACAGTTGTGTAGAACTAGCATACTTTTTTTCTCTTTCTTTTTCCTGAAATTAAGACACGTCAAAAATTATGTGTCAAATAAAGTATTTGAAGTGTAGTGTTCAGCACAGGGAAGTGACTGAATACACTATGAGAAAATCAGAATCATGCCTGTCCTTTTATAGAGGGAAGGTAGAGGAGGTTTATAAGTCTTGGGTTAGGTCTGTAATCTAGGCCAAGTTAGGCAATAACTTTGGAAATGAAGCAAAAACGTTTGTACTTAATGTGCTGCAGGAGTGAAATTGGTGAAAAGATGAAAACAGAAGAGAGGCAATGCAGATCTTGCAAATTATATATGGACTGGAGAGTGCTATGAACTTTAGACAGGCTATAAAAGGAGAGCATGAAATGAATTGCACAAAGAACTAGCAGAGTAAGGATATCATGATTATTTACTGGGATAAAAATGTGAAGCATTTTTGTCCTATTGTGTCTTCTGGGAAAAATTTCAAGAGATGCTCATAAGCATTATCTGGATCTGTGGTAGATTGAAAAGGAGATTGAAATGATCTCCAAGCTCATAGAAGGGTATGTGTTGCAAGTCTACACACACACACACACACACTCTGCTTGTTGGGTTGACTACTTCCTCCGGCACAATTTATTCATGTCAGGGACAAAATTCTTCTCTGATTTATTTGAGATAAAGGGAATGATTCTTTGAGATTCATTGCATAGGGTTTTGGTAGAGATTTTATGTTCAACCAGTGCAAATATTCACCAGCACACTTGCAGTACACTACTCTAGAGCCCAGGCACTGTGACAAGTACAAGATGATGTGGCAGGTGGAGACACAGCCAGCTAGGAGACAGCCACAAAATTAGAAAGGAGTTGGAAAGCAGAGGGAGATACATTGGAAGGATGAGCATTTTTCTTACCTGAGTTCTGTTTCTGCATCACAAAGCAATGAGTTTCCCAAATCAGCCATAAACAAACTCTTCCATTTCCAAGGACAGAGAAGGTCATGCAAAGAATGCCAGTCTTTTCAAAATGGGCTATAATTGGCACTAGCCAGAGCCTTAATATTCATTACCTCTAATTGCGGGGCAGATAAAAAGTGTGATTCCTTTTCTTCATCCTAAGAAATATTCCAAGAAGATAAACATAATTGCTTCCAGTCTGTTCCTTGCAATTTAATGGCCCTGGTCATAAGTGAGGGTTAAACAAATGCAGAGTAAAAGGCAGAGCTTCTCAGAAGTAATTTTGTCTCTGAGTAACTGATGTGATTTCTGTGACTAATCATCATATAAACATGATACATCATGTAATACATAATGAGGAGAGTTCGGTTTAAAGATTGTAGCTCTGTGTTTGACTATAAATATGTCACAGTTGGACATGTATTTTCTCCTTCCAAAACTCCTGACATTTTTTTTTCTGGTGTATGGGTGGGCTCTTATGTACCTGGAGAAAATTACATGGTTCTAAAAATTGAGAGCTATCTAATAAAGAACATTTTGCCTAGTTTCATTATAGACCCATAATATGTTCCCAAAAATGGAACATGATTTTTGAAGGGGGTATTATTAATCATAGTGTTCTAACTGTTATGCTCCCTGGAGGGATGGATGGATGCATGGATGCATGGATGCATGGATGGATAGCATATTATTATAAGTCATTTGGGGATGGTGTGCCCAAATGTGCCACTTTTTTGTTGTTATGGGAGAGAAAAAGCAATATAATGATATTTACTGGGAATTATTTGAAAGCTAGTCTGAATTGATTGATGTTTCTGCTGATTAAAAAGGGTATTTCCATTTTGTAATATTAAGACAGATTAGGTAAAACCTGAGTAAGTGTTTTAAAATCCAGCTTTCATCTTGATGGAACTGGAAAGATGAGTCTGTTCTTGTAATTTGTAAAGTAACAGAACTAAAACACTCTCAGAGTCTTCTCCAAATGTCTGCCTGTCTGTGTTTTTTAAGAGAAAAAAGAAATATAATATTGGCTTTAGAACAGAAATATCCCAAAGACATTTATCCTAGAAATACATGCAGAACTTCAGAATTGTGTACTCTGCCATTTACTTCATTAGAATTTTTAGAAGATTTAGTTGTTCCATGTTTGACACTCTTTGGATCTAAGGCATTGCTCAGACTAACAGACAAGTTTTATGCATCAGCAGGAAAATGCATGTGTTTATGAGAAAGCTAATTGGAAAGTGGAAGGAGACTATTAAGCACTATCTGAACTTTTGTGCCCACGCAGATGAGAAATCTTACACTTCTCAAAGACTCTTGCATAATTGTACTGCCCAGAAGAATGCAGCTCTTTGCAGGGGGACAAGACCTCACTTGCAGGAGTTAATTTTTCAAATGACTACCCAAACCCATTATCAAACATTGTATTACCAAACATTGTTCCTGACCCCTCAACTGATTTAACTTACTACCCTCAACTGATTTAACTTACTATCTTAGCAATACTAGAAATAAGCACCTGCATTTCTGTATGTGTGAGCACTGAATGGTGAAAATGAGATTACTGCAGTTGTTGAGAATGGGTGAGGAGGAAGTTTGAATCCTTATTTCTCTCCTGATTGATATTTATGATGGGTGGGAAATGTGGGTGAGTTTGTGTACACAGGTAATAAAATCATATAGAGTTTTATAATGAAGTGTTGAGTTTAAGAGCAATTGTGAGTTCATCAGCAGATAACCAGACACATTTTGAGAGGGTACAGGCAGAACATATTCTGGTAGAAAAACATTCTCTTAGGCAGCAAACACACTCTGTTTATGTCATGCATTTTTATTATTGCTTCCATATTCATTAAAGTTTAAGGCCTTAAATGACTTGTCAAAATGTTATGCCAAGCTGAAAAATATTGCCTTGATGTGCTGTAGCGTAGCAGGTCTTATTGGCACTTCTAGCACTCTCAGTAGACAAGAAAAATCTCTACATTTTTAAAGTCACTTGTATGTTTGTCTCCAATGTGCACTTCTCATTTTTTTTCATTCTTGATATATTTCTCAGAATTTTATACTTTTTTTATGTTACTCTTGTCGAAAATGTGATGGGGTTTGCTTCTATATGTGTATACATGGCCCTGCTGAAGGAAGGTCAAGTTAGATCTGAGCTTTCTCCAAGTTCTAGGGAGGTCAGATTAGAGGCTTAGTCCAAGGCCATCCCTACTGTTTCTTTCATTTATGAATAAGAGGGATTGGTGTAGGCTTGAGTCTTAGCATGGTTTGACTCATATTGCTCTCGGGACAAATAGAAAAATATTCTGAGAATAAAGGAAGTTTAAAAAAAAAAAAAAAAGTGGGGAGTGAAAACAGTGGAAAAACAAAGAAGAAATGAAGGCAAAAGAGAGAGAATAAAGGTGCAAGACTGATATTCCCTGTGTGCTTGTGCATAGACTTTATAGTTGGTAGGATTTGCCAGCAGTGCATAGGGATGCTT
Organism: Donacobius atricapilla; assembly: GCA_013397315.1. Lineage (NCBI taxonomy): Eukaryota > Metazoa > Chordata > Aves > Passeriformes > Mimidae > Donacobius > Donacobius atricapilla. The sequence continues at coordinate 717,025 of WBMY01002475.1, forward strand.
TATAAATATGATAAGTTGGAAGTAAGCACCTGCTCCTAGCAAATCAACTTTGATTGTGGCAGTTTCTTAGTTTTTAAAGAACATAAAGAAGCTCTTAAAGGAATTTTGATAGGCTTGAGTCTCGGGTAGAAATGGATGAGGAAAATGTTTTGCAGGCAGGATAATGTATCATACCTTTTTGTAAATACTCTGTATGCATAACATTACAATACAAAAATTTTTGATTCTAAAGATCACTGTTACAGCTGTCTACAGATAATTGTGTCAAACAAAAAAAGTTGGTCAATATATCTGAAATAAGAAAGAAAAATACATGGAGGACAGACAGTGATGTGGCATTAGAACACTGAACACTCCTAATTTTAAACAATATTCTAAAGTCATTATTAACATGTTTTCAGAAAATGTTCACTGTGCCTCACCTGAGCTCCCACTGGACCTCGGGGAATGTTAGTGATGGTGATGTTCGTGAGAGAAGAAGCAGGTTGGCACCGAGTGCACTTGAAAATACTATTCTGACTTCAGTGATGTGCTGAAAGAAGAACGCTGTGATAGCATGACCTACAACAGACTTTCTTCCCTGTGATAGCTTGGCTCTGCAAGATCTGTAAAAAGGAACCTTTTGTAATAACATCCCCTCTCTTCTCAAGAAAAGTCTTTTCTAACAGACTGCCATTGTCTGAAGTATCTTAGACCTCAAATAAATATCAGAACAGTTAGGCATCTTTACACTCTGGTTAGCAAAACTTGATTTAAAAGTAAAAGCAATTTTTACTGGCTCCACTGATGCAAATGACTTAGGAGTGCTCAAAGGAGTTTTTATTATTCTGGAAACAAACTAAAAGCATTAACTTTTGTTTTGTGCTTGTCTCTGCCTAAAGCAAATTTTTATTGTCTAGTTAGGTTCCCTTGAAAACGGGCTTTTATGGGCTTTTATAAGTAAATACTCATGGATGATTAACCGTCCTAAAATAAAACTGTTGTCAGATGTTTAAAATGTGTGGTGCATAAGAGAGAAGGTGTGTACATGGTGACCTGAAAGCTAATTTCTATATTTCAGTGCATCTACAATGATTAGTAAAATTGAGGCACCTGCAGATATGCTTCCAAGGACTTGAGCTTGGAGAAAGCATGTCTTTAGTTGATTCCGGGACTTGGGAGGAAAAAAAAGTTGTGGCATGGTGAAGTGGTTTCCTAACTTCTGAAGAGTAGAGGTAAGGATGTCTTAATCGAGGCAGACCTTTCAATACAACCACTATTTCTAGAAAGTACAAGTGGAACTAAAATCAACTGAAGAAATAGCACATGAAGAAACATGGATGAGAAACCTACAGAAAATTTTTCTATATGTTCTTTTACTGTACCCATCAATAAAATACCAATATACTGGTGGCTGGTTACTTTTCACTGTAGGAAGAAACAATTGCATTTTTTTTAATTGATTTTCTTAGAGTGGCATCTTAGTTCCAAGAGAAATCTAAGTTTCAGATAAGCATTTTGCACATTGATTTGGCTTTCCTCTTTCATTCTTATTTCAAGCAGTATAGAGTCTGTAATTAATGCAATGGACTTGGTTGAATAACTTTCTAACTGACAAGAGACGGTCCTTTTTGACCTTCATTTTAATATTGAAAAATTAGGAAAAATGAAACAACTTCTGCCAAAGAATGAATAAAAGATCATTTGGAAGGTGTCCTTTTTCAATAAGATGGCAATATTCTGTTAGGTGATCCATTAGTCACTGATAACTGGTCTCATGGAGAAAGCAAATAATTTTTTGTGACCTTTATTTCTGTTCAACTTCTAAGAGAATCTCAGTTTTTAAATTATTTTTATCTTCTGCTTTAGAGATAGTAGATCTCACTCAGGAAGATGTAAAAGTTTGAATTGCAGTTTTCCCCCCTTGTATGTCCCAGTTTCATGAGCCTTTTCCACTTAGGAGTAAGATGAAAGCAGACATCCGAGGTGCAGTGGCTCAGGCTCCCTGGGTACCAGGAGGTGACTGAGGGGCCTGGCAGCCCAAGCTCCTCCACTGCCCCAGCCATGTGGCAACCCCAGCACTGGGCACCTCCGTGGGGGTGCGGACAGGGCAGGGTGTGAGCCCAGGAGGGCAGGGCCATGGGGACCTGGGGACACTGGGTCAGGTGCTGATGGCCCCAGGTTGTGGGTGACAAGCAGAGTGAAGGAGCCCCAAGAGGCTGGGCAGACACAGTCAGAGCTGGCACTGCCTTAAGAACCCCAAGAGGGTAATGTGAGGCAGGTTTAGTGTTTAAAATCAGTCATGTGGTTGTCAGTGAATTTACCTGAGAGGGAGTTCACGGTGCTTTTACTTTCCTGTGTGAATCAGGCCCTCCCCTCTGCATATACAGCTGTTCCATTAAGGCCCCAAGCCTACAGTCTACTTGTGACTGTTTGCTGGTAAAACTAAGGTTGGCTCCTTTACTCAGCTTTTCTGGGCACTGGAGGATAGGCAAAATGTTGCAGGAGGTGGACAGAATGTGCAAAAGCTGTGTGACTGCTGGTGAGATGTTGCATTGCCTTGACAACAAATATGTTTTCAGGCTGCTGATTGACATTTTGCTTACTTCTTTTGCTTATAGTTTCATGAGACCTGCTGTTTTTTGGACAATGGAAAGATATTTTGTCAGGAATGTGAGCCCTGGGTCGAAACAGTTATTTACTCAAGGGATTAAAACTGAGCAAGCCTATGCTCTGCATGGAAATATAAGGTGCAGCAGCAGCAGTGTGTTTCATGGTGTGCAGAGGCAATTACCAATAATCTTACTTGAGTATGAAAATGAATAGTCATTCATGTTTCTCAGAGTAGGTTTGGGTTTTTGTATTTCTCATTTTCCACTGACTAAGGAAGCTCTCCCCATCAGGCAGGTATTGTTGAGCTGATCTTTAGACAGCTACAAAAAGCATCCTAGAGTGCCTGTTTTCAGCCTCTTATTAATAATAGCTAATCTGAAAGTGGGAAGGGATTGAATGCTTTTCCACATATCATCTGACTTTATTGTTCATACAGTGATCCCTGTGAGGCTTTTCCAAGGGGGGTAGATTTTGGTTTTAAATTAAAAACAATGAGCAACTCTTCTTTGGTCTAGGCAGGGGCTGCCAAAATTAGAAATGTAAATGCCCTGTAAGGATCTAGGATGCATTGATTTCCTCATTCTCCTCGAGTTACCTGAAGCCTCTGCAGCATATTTCAGTAGTGATCCAAATCCATGATTGTTGGATGAATCCGTGGAAGTACCAAAAGAAAATCCCTCTCTTTCAGCCATCTAAATTTATAGTAAAATGTTGCCTTGCAATAAAATGAAGATTTGGCCAGCAGTCTGCTGGGTGTTAGATGTGCTACATAACTACATGCAGTACTAGTCCCGTAAAGTGAGACCAACTGCATGTCAGTAATTTGCAGAAGTCATTAATGAGGTTTTTGCAGAAATGGTGAAAATTAAACATGATCAGATGGATGGTTAATGGGCATTTACTGCATAGTCTAGTCACTGAAACATAGACTCTTTCATTCACAAAGTCAGAACACATTTGTTAATTTTGTTCTGTGGCTCTGCAGATGGCAGTGTTAAGAGGTTATGCATTTTTGGAAATGTCTTGAAATATTTTTTCAAGATAATATGAAGGCAGCAATGAAGAAGAAATTCTTGAAGTACAATAGGAATGTTCTGTTTACCTGTGAAGCAGAAAATACTTTAAAATTTTGGTCAAGCTTATCTTAATAAATCCCTGTGGTGAACTCTACTTTTGGCTGCTCTTCAGCCTCTTAGTCTTATAGTCACCCAACTTTTTTAACCAAAGTCAGAAGTCTATTATAGAAGCAAAGGAAATGACCCTTACTTCTCCCCTGCAAAATAAAGAGGTGCCTACAGCAAATAGTTATTCATCTCCCAGCTCTGTAGATGTGATCAGCTGGTGGCCTGATTATGCTCCTGTGCTTCACATTGCATATCCCCAGTATATAACCTGTGTTTATTGTTCAGCCCACGTCTGTGTTCAGATTAAGCTTCAGTGTACAGTGAACCAGTTCAAGGTGTAACCAGAATTTCCTCTTTTTACACAGTATAGCAGCTTATCTTCAATATAGAAAACATTAGAATTTATCTTTCTAAGCAAGAGGGGTTTTTTCCTTTTGTCAAGGGAGTAGTATTTAAAAATGTGTGCAACGTGAATGAGATTGTAGATATATATCTGTATCATAGGACAGAGGCTTAAGGGCTTTAGACTTCATAAAAATCTCAAATGATGTTCCAGGTATCTTTAAATATTTAAAATTGCAGATTAATCATATTTACAATTTTTAAAAAGCATGTTTTGGTAGTGTACCATTTATCACATGTCCTTTTTGGAATATAGACAAAAATGCAGTTTCTGACTCCATGGTGCAGAAAAGTTGTGCTACAAAAGTTGACCTTTGTTTTAGAGAGATTGCCCTTCCGAGATTTAACTACACACAATTTATAGAATGGGCTATTGAATGTTCAGAGCTGGACAATCCATTAAAAAAAAAAAACTTATTCAACAGTTTATAGAGATTTATGGTAGTAAACATTACATGTGATCTCAGTTCTGGATGTCATACCTGCACACACTGTGGAGAGATAAATGATTCAGAAAATATGCAGTATAATTTCAGGTAATACATTCCACTAGATGCATTTATTGCTGATCTTGGAATGTAGGGAAAGAGGGTAATTATTCACAAAACCTGTCTGCATTTGGGACGGTGGAAAAGGTAAGTTGCTTATGTACAAAAACTTTCCAGTAGAAAACACAATAGTAGTTGTCCAGAGGTTTAGTATGTAAACTTGTAGACTGACATTACTTTCAGTGACAGTTGGAACACTTCATAGGAATATATGATAGGCAAGTGTTTACATGCAGCTCTTTCTGGTTCTTCTGATTCTAAAAACAAACATAAGTTTTAGCTACATAGACATTTCACTGAATATGCAAATGAGACATATGGAGTCTGAAAATATTTCAATCTTATTTATACACTTAAGTGTATTTACACAAAGTGCACAGGCACAGAAAAGAAAAAGAATAGGCATCAAAGTTGTGCCCCAAAGTGCTTGGTATTTAAAACAAACTCTCCAAACTTAGAGTGGATTTAAGGCTACCTCATCTGCAGACATCAGGAAACACAGTGACTATTTTAATTTCACCCATTAGGAGTATAAGATGCAATATCCTGAAAGCAAACTTGCTGCTTTGAGCATGGAATTTTAAGTACTGCAACATTTCTTTTGGATGTATCCACAGTAGCTCTAGGTTAGGGGTAATAACTCAAATTGAAGTTTTTTTAAAATCTTGCTCTTTCTTTGTTTTCCAGTATTAAAAAGAAAAAAAAAAAGGTGAAAAAATCACTGGATTTTTTTCAAATTTATTCTGAAAATAGTAGCTGCTCTGATGAAAACTGTCTACCACTTACGTGTTGTGGAGAAAAAGTTAATGATTACATGGTTGATAACTGCAAAGACAGCAAGTGGAAAAGTGTCGCCCTGATTTTTTCAGCCTTCTCTTCTGTTTCACAGTTTCATGTTTTGGGTTCTTTCTCACGCTCTGGTCTGTAAACACAGCCAATGTTATTGTATAGTTTCAAGGAAAGTTTTTCATTCCTGTTCTTAGAGATATGGACAGCTGATGGACAGTTGTCTTGACCAGTGGGATGGGGAAAGGTATCAACCCTCTCCCCCAATCCCTGGCCTTTGTAGAAATACTATATAATGGAGTCAGACTTTTAAATAAATGGAGTTCTTAGTTCATGCCTTCTGATCAAAGTGTGAGTGTGTGTTTGTGTGTGTGTGACAAACTGCGTCAGAAAAGGGCATAAGCAATGAAGCAGATAGTAATTCCGATGTATGGGAAATTAACCCCTTTGCAAAACAGAAACACCACTAGGTTTATAGCTGGCATTCCCAGATGCCAATTGGCTCTCAGAGTCAGAGCTATCTCTTATGAATGATGTCTAAACTAAGGACAGTCTGGAAATTGCAAGGCAGTCTCTAATACAGGTGTTGTTTCAGTTTCAGCAGCTGTTTAAAGAAATGAAAGAAATACTCATACAGCAGATAAGCAAAGAGGCTGTATAGAAGCAGTAAGACAGAAATGTGTAGTTTATGTGCATGGAAATCTGGAGCATTGACATTTTCCTACTTCTTTTCTGTTTCATTAATTTATTCTAGAGCTAAAATAGATGTAAATGTCTTCCATAGTTATTTCTCCTGTGATGATATGAGAGCGGGTTTCTGTCATGAGTCACATTTTGGAGTAATAGAAAACCAACAGTGTATTTCAGGATTGATAGTTTGAGGAAAGAGTGGATTTAAGGTTGGATTGGAACTTTTTGATTGACTTTGTCTTCCCCTGCACATAGGTATAACCATTTCCTAAGAGAAAAATGTATTTGTTTCTAGAACAGGTTAGTACTGTGTATGCTATGTTTGAAATGAAGAAACATGTATAGTTATAATTCAGGAGAAAAGGAGAGGGTAGAAGTTTAGTAAACAAGAAGCTCTTTATTTATTCTTTAATCTGATTATTTATTGGTTCCTTAGTTAAACTTGGGATGTAGAATAATAGTAATTGTATTATTTAAATATATATATATACACTTATAGGTAAGACTACAATGGTTACTTTTTGCAATGTCTTAGTAGCCATGCACATCTTTAGTGATAAATTTGAGAGGAACCATCTTATGCAGCAGAGAGATTGCAGATCTAATGATGAACTACTGGGGGGTTTTCTGTGCGTCAGTATATTTTTGAGTTTCACTTTGTGTTTTGGGAAGAAAGTTGTTTATATGGAGAGCATGAGAGCAGATCAAATGTAGCACAAATGCAATGTGTGAATTGGGTTTATTAACTTGTAAGCAAGTCACAAAATGGTGCATTTTTTTAAATTTTGTATTGAGGTTAAATTTCAGTTTGGGATGGGGGTGAGGGTGGAGTGTTTGCTATTTCTAATTCTGTATAACAGTTAGCCTGAATCTTCTGTGGTGGTAACAGAGCTATATTTGGAAATACCCTCAACAGATTCCTTAACCAACAGCTCCTCTAAAGTGCCCCCCGCCTTCCTTGCCAGAGAGTAACAGGTCATTCCACACAGCCAGAACCAAATTGTTTGAATCTAGAATTTTATTTGGCATTCATTGAGCCAATATTTTTGTCTAGAGTTAAAAAGTTAAACCTTTGCAGTTGTTCATCTCTCCATTATATTATAATAAATAACTACTCAAAAATAATTTATCCTGAAGTGAAATTTTGTTGCATGCCTGTTTTCTGTAAAAAGTTGCTAAGATAAAACAACAGTATTCATAGAATGTATCATGTGACTGTACAGCATTTAAATATTGTTGCCAGCCGAAGACAGCAAGTTGTTTCAAGAATTTGCTGTCCAAAATCTTGAATGTACTAGTTTGTGTCCTGATTTGAAGGGAGAGGTGTCTGCTGGGAAAGGCAGGAGCCTCCCTTATAATGGAAAAATGTAAAGCCCCTCCCTTTAAATTATTATCATTTTGAAATTAAGGGGCTCTCAGGCAAAGATATGGGAATATGAATAATAGTTATTTACTAGGAAAATTTAAATTAAAATGCAGTAGTACCAAACAAAAAAAAAAAAAAANCTAGCTAGCTAAAACTAACTAAAAAAAACCACGGGAGATCTCTGTCCCGCAGCAGTCTGTCCAAGCGTCAGCTGAACCGACCATCCAGGAGCGGAATGCAGAGGAGTAAAATAGTTTGTCAAAACAAACTGTACGCTTCTTCTTTCCCTGTTTTGCTCTGAGAATCAGCCTTAAAAGTAAAGAACACAATAAAGTAATATAAGTAAAGAACAATATGTAAAGAACAGACGATTGAGGATAATGGCATAATAAAGTCACTCTAGGACAGTTGTTCAGGGTGTTAGTAGCAATCCAATTAAATTGTGGCTGCAGCCCTCCTGGAGTGACAGATGTGGTTCTGTTGAACCAGTGATCCTGTAGAAGGGTGTAGTTTTCCTCTGAAGATCCAATGGTGGTGTAGATGGGTCAGTCTTCCTCTGGGAATCCAGTGGAAACAGGCTGCCCTGGTGTTCTGAATCTCAGATTTTTATCCAGGTAGGAATGCTTGGCTCTTCCCGCTGGGTGGAGCATCTCACAAGGGGATGATGTAAATGTATCAGTCATGCAGTGAACCCTAATGGCCCATTAACAGAAGATATCCCCCTGGAGGGAGGGTGGGTCCTGGAAGAGATAAACAGCACTGCCCCACCTGGGTTTAACAGCCGGCCCATTAACAGAAGATGCCCCCTTGGAGTTATAAGCAATGGGTCATGGAAGAGACAAAGAACACTGCCCTAGATGGTTTTAACAGATGGCAATAGAACACATACTTTTGGTTACATCCTGCATTGCAACCTAAGACAGTTTGCCACTTTCTATGGCATATTATGTTGCCCTCTATTATCACTCTTGTTTTAGATCTTTCCAGACCCTGTGTTTCTGATAAAAAGCATTGCAGACCAGTAGAGGGAGGCTCGAAGTACTGAAACACCTTCTTGTGTTTGATGTCCATATAGCACACTTTTCAGGGTTTTATTTCAGATTCATCTTAGTCTGGGTCTCTGATTCTGTTTAATGCCCATTAGTGGGTATAGTGCTTTAGGTGTTTTTGTGAAGAGATCTTCCAGTTTAATTTTGTCCAGAAGGAATTTTCTCTGTGTGCTCAAGTCACTGTGGATCCCAGTGTGGAGACAATCCACAATATTAAAATAATAATAATAATTTAAAAATATTGCAGTAAACATACAGTGAATTGTCAGTAGTAAAACCCTACTAGTATGTATGTTTTTATTTTACAGCTTTTTCTATTTTATAGCTTTCACCCTTTTAAGTTTTCTCTTACTTTATACATGCCAAAATGGCATCACATGTAGGTGTACTTTTATTTAAATTCATTATAATGCTAATGGATTTTTTAAAATCCTGATGGATATTTTCTTCTCTATGGAAATTACTTCTACAATTTCAGCTTGCACCTCCTTCATTTCAACTCTGACTTTTTGTCTTGTCCTCCACTACTGGATTCAAAGTTACTTTTATGCTGTTGAAGTCTCTGGCATATGTCTTTGTCTGACCCGAGTGCTCCTTAGCACCTGTCAGCCTTCTTTCTCACTCTTATTTAAATTCTCAAAAGCTTTATCATTTTTGTTTGCCAGCAGTTTTTCTCCTGTTGGATGAAAGTTCTGCTGCCCCAAAAATTCTGATGCCCCAATAAAACTCTGTTTTAAATTCTCTAGTCTTACTTAACACAGTCAAGTCTGTGATTTCTGCTATGTTTGTATTTACAATAGGAAGCATTTCAGACACCTGAATTCTTCATTGTTTTATTTTTTTTTTTTCTGCATGAAATCTAAGTGCAAGCTTCCAGTTAGACTGATGTAAAGCAGATGGGGGAAACAACTGCCTCCCCAGTTTCACTACCAAAAGATAACTTAGCTAAAACTGAAGACTTGTGGATTTGGATAGAATTTAGCATGGCACTTAAGGACCAGATGTGAACACAGGGATGATGCAGTTAATGAGATACGTAGATTCATGGGCTTTTGCAGTGTCTTTACCAACAGACAAAGGAAGTATTTGAATGAAGAAAATGAAAATTCACTGGGTTTTGATGCCCTCTGGGTATTTTCTGGACTTCTGGGGAGTCTCGGGTTGGTGGCTGAGAGCAAACAGGTAAAATGGTTTCCTCACCAACCACTACTGAAAAGATAAGACAGCAATGACTCACCCTTGTCAGAAATAATATTTTCTTGAAGTTAATGGAAAACTCATGTTAAAGCAGAATTTATTAGTTCTTGAGGCTGATAAGTTGCTGTCCTGAAACTATCCTAAGAAAGGAAAAGGAGAGGAGAAATTGAGAAAAATAGGCCGTATGAATTTAGAAAACACATCTCTTGGGGTTTTTTCCTTCCTTGTATCCCAGAAAGTCAAGTTACAGTTTTTTTGTGCAAAGTGGAGATGAAGGCCAAGAATATTTGTTATGTTATGTACAAGTTGTTCACATTTGAACATAATCATAAATAATTCTTTTACAAAACTCATTGTATCTGCAAGCTAAACATGCACATGCAGATTTATTGTCCAGACACTAACATTTCCTGTTATATGTAATCTCAGATTTGACTTCTGATGAACTTCATTAAAAAAAAATATTGATAAATTAATCTCCATTAATGTCTCATATTAATTAGTCAAAATGACACAGTTTTGGGGACTTAACAAGATATATTTTCTAAATTAAGCTCAAATATCAAAAGTAATTTAGGTTAGTAACATATTGTAGAATATACAGAAGCGTGCAGCCCCAAGTGAATGAGAGAACGTATTAGCTAACTATTTTGGCATTCAGCATGCTTAAGCAAAGCCAAATGAACTTACCTTATTTATTAAGATAATTTGCTTTTAAATATTCCTTCACAAAGTGTCCATATAAAACCTTCTTGTGCAATTCATCTACTCTAGATATTCAGTAATTATCTATGCAAGTGGTCTTCAAGTAACTAACCAAGGGTATTGTTACTACTTAAAGTTATTACATTGATTCAGTATATAGGTTTTATTTTGTAGATGAGTGTTTCATTAGAGTAATACCAGGTTAGAGAGGGGTTGTCTTCCATTCGCTTCCAAAAAAAAATCTGGAGTGCCTGTTTTACTGTCTGTTAACAAAAACATACTATTTTCCCCATCAGTCAAGGTGAATTACATTTTACAACATTGTATGTTTTTCTCTTTGTCTTGAGGGCATTTTAAACATCTGATGTGTTTAATATTTCTTGGCCATATTGACTAACCAGTATAGTCTTAAACAAATTCTGAAGCACTGCATTCATCTCCATTTGGTTTCTTGCTAATAAAGTCCAAAACACCCCAGAAGAAATGGATGATTTCTCTTGAAATTATTTCTGTCTCGTTTCATATTGGCACTATGCTTGGCCCTGTATCCAGAACACGTGTGGCTAATTATCTGTGTTTAGCCCTCCTGAAGTGCCATACTGGGATTGTTAACTATTAACTTTTTGGAAAGACATCCATTGAAAGGTTTTGTAGTACTGTGGTGATTGACAGTTCCCTGTTACATGTCAGTTCCTGTCTTGTTTCTCTACTGTAGGGCTTTAATTTCTGTTTTAAATGGGAAAGTGTCTTGTTGCTTTGTGTTTGTGCAGAGTCTGGCCTGTGGCATGAGCTCCTGGAGCTCTTCTTGGTCACCTCAGTGCAAAGGCTTCCTGATGATGGTTGCATGTCCCCAACTCTCTGAGTGGTGCAATGCAGCCAGCAGTGGCCTGTGAATGCATACAGGAATGTTTCCTACTCTGGTAGCCTGTCAGGAATGAGTCTGACTTTTTTCCCAAAACTTCCTGAAGAAAACAGCCATGAACATGGTTGTTTCTTTATCTGGAGGTTGTATGACTGTTCCAGCAAACCATTGCAGGCATCTTTACAGCTGGTCTCAAGTCAGGGTTATTAAGAAGCAGATTTTTAAGGCTTTGCTGAATGGGAAGAGCAGCTGGGGATTGGGGAGGGATCAAGACGCACATCATGAAAATCTTTTTGAAGGCCTTCATGTCCTGAGCTTCTCATTTGTAAGAAACAGTAATCTCTGCTTGCCCTGATTTTGGAAAAGGTCCCTCTGCAAATCCTGTATGTCAACATGAGTGTCTGCACACGGGCTGCGTATTTTGACCCAGGAATATTTATTTCTTCCTGTTTCAAAATCAAAGATAACACATTTAAAATATTTATGGGGTTTTTTTAGAGATGCTTTTGTTGATAATCAATTGAATCAAGGTTGCAATATACTCCAGATAGACACATTAATCTCTGGTATTTGTACTAAGCACTGTATGGAACAAAACTAAGCATTAATGATGAATATAGGGATTATACACTATTGTGCTAAAGTTAAAAGAATTTTCCAACATCTTTCCCCACTGCTGTGTAGGTTTCGTAGAGAAATATAACTTTTTCAGTATCAACTGGCAGAAACGGATGCACAGAAAATTCCACCAGAATACAGGGACGAACTTCTTTACTGTGTGGGTGATCAAATATTGGACGAGATTGCCCAGAGAGTTTGTGGAGTCTCCCTCACTGGAGGTATTCAAGAACTGTCTGGATGCAATCCTCTGCCATGTGCTCTAGGACAACCCTGCTTGAGCAGGGAGGTTGGACCAGATGACCTACTGGTAAGAGAAGTTTCTAACCTGACCCATTCTGAGAGAAATTCTTCTGGTCTGCAAAGCTCCACTTTTGTGGCTGGTAATGAGGCAAGTATAGCGGGTTGATGCGGGCCAGATGCCAGGTACCCATCAAAGCCTTTCTCTCACTCCCCTCTGCAGCTGGACAGGAGAGAGAAAAATATTATGAAGGGTTAATGGCTTGAGGTAAGGACCCAGGCAGATCACTCATCAAATAACATCATGGGCCTCCAGCAGCTTCTCACAGAAGCCATCCCTGTAGCTTCCTGCATGCCAAAACCAGACCATGCTAAGCCAATATGGGTAAGCAATAGGGTTTTTATTCTGAAATTTCTGATGTCTTGATTGCAATTCTCTCCTGCTACTAACTCAGCAGCATCTCATTTCATGGAACAGAAGCAGCCATGAAATCACATGCTTCCCAAGAGGGAAATGTAGCTAGAGAAGTTTAAGAAGGCAAGAAATCCAGTAAGGAAGAATAATGCACCTAATTCCTTAAGCAATCCTTGATTATGTATTAAGTTTATTACTTTTTTAAATAGCTTGAAATTGATGGCTTAGCTTCTAGATTTTTCAAGTATTTGGCTATATGTTTTCTTTCTTGATTGTTTTTATTTCTTTTTGATTCTTTTGTGAGGTATTTTATTCTTCTATCTCATTAATAAAGCCTACAAACAGGTTTGGCCTAGCAAGTTTCTGTTTTATGGGAGAGTTCAGTTCCTTTTCCAGAAGATGCATCCTGACTTTCTATTGCATGAAAGAGACTGAAAACTTTTATTTACTGAAAATGTAATACGTATGAGTCAAAGGGTCTAAATAGGCAGTATTACTTGTTCAGCCTTTCAGGTTTTGTGAGTGTGAGCTGTGAGTTTTAACAGCAGTGCCATTCTGCTGACCCTCATTTTATGTCATGTCACTGTTTTTCATCTTGCATGATACTGCTCTGTATTTGGTATAGACTTGTTCTGCTGTGGTCTCCTGTTTCATGGGTTTGTGTTCTATTTTGTTCCCAGACAGCAAATTGGAAGAATTTTATAGAACACAATTAGAATAGTTCAGCTGGGAGGGACCCACAACAAGCACCTAGTCCAACTACCTGGCCACTTCAGAACTGACCAGAAGTTAAGGCATGGCTTTAAGGGCATTGTCCAAATGCCTCTTCAACACGGACAGGTGCAGGGCACTGACCACTTTTGCAGGAAGTCTGTTCCAGACTTTCACCACCCTTCGGGTAAGGAAAATGTTTGCTCAGGACAAGTCTGAATCTTCCCTGATGGATTCAGCTTTTAGCTATCCCCACATGTCCTAGCACTGGGTACCAGGGAGAAGAGCTCAGCACCTCTCTCTGAGCTGCCCCTTTTCAGGAGGCTGTAGGGAGCGGTGAGGTTGCCCCTTGGCCTCCTTCTCGCCAAACCAGACAAACGCAGAGTCCTTAAGGGTGTGAGTGCTATGCCCTTTGCTAGCTTTGTGCCCGCCTTGGGACACATTCAAGTATCTTCACATCCTTCTTAAATTGAACAACATCCGCACTAAATACAGAGGTGATCATCCAGTCACCTCTTTTGACTGGCTGGTGATGCTGTGTTTGGTGCACTCCAGGTTGAGGTTTGCCCTACTGGCTGCCAGGGCACACACTGCTGATTCCTGTTGAGCCTCCTGTCAACCAGCACCCCCAGATCCCTTTCTGCAGGGCTGCTCTCCAGCCACTCCCCTCCCAGTTTAGTCTCATGTTTGGCCTTACTCCATCCTGGGTGCAGAATCCGGCAATTGGACTTGGTCAGTTTCACGCCGCTGATGATTGTTCAATGCTCCAGTCTATTCAGATATCCCTGCAAGGTCTCTTGTCCCCTGAGACAGCCACCTCCCAGTTTTATCTGCAGACTTACTAACTGTGCATTCAGCTCCTGTATCCAGGTAATCGATACAAATATTGAACAGAACTGGCCCCAGAATTGCACCCTGAGGAGCACTGTGGTCACTGGTCACCAGCCAGATGTAGTTCCATGCATGGCAACCCTTTAGCCTGGCCCTTCAGTTAGTTTGTCACCCAGTGCACCACCTAGCTGCTCATGTCAGTTAAGCACCTTGTCCAGAAGGGTGCTGGAAGGGACAGTATCAAAAACTGTTCTAAAATCCAGCAGAACTACATCCACCATCTTCCCTTCATCCAGCAGGCAGGTAACCTTATCAAAGAAGGATATCAAATTAGACAGCCCTTTCCTTTTGAGAACTTGTGTTGACTAGGCCTGTCATCAATCCTGATGATTGGACTGTCTTTAAAGAATAGCACCCAGTAGGATCTTCTCCATAATTCTTGCGGGTACTGAGGTTAGTCTAAAAGATCTGTAGTTTCTTGGAGCTTCCTTCAAGCCCTCCTTGTAAATCAGAAGAGTGTTGGCTAGTTTCCAGTCAGTGGGGATGTAACCAGGCTTCCAAGATCTTTGGTAGATGACTTAGAAAGGTCCTTCCATAGTAGCTGCTTGCTCCTTCAGCACTCCAGGATTAATCTCATCAAGCCCCATAGACTTACAAACATTCAACTGATACGATTGGTCACTTCACTGTGTCCATGTCCACAAATGACCAGCACTTTTGATCCTCTGAGCCCTTCAAAGCAGACTCGCAGGGGACATTCTCCTTGAGTAGCTGAAGTTTGCTCTCTTAAGATCCAGGCTGGCAACTTTGTTGGTCTTTTTCTGTCACTGCACCAAAAATTTATTACTTAACCATTTCATGCAAAGGCTGAGTATGCTATGAACATGTTGATAATTTTAAATACTCACTTGGGGAATATAAGAGGTCCTGCATGTAAGTGTAAGGAAAGCAAAAGGTATGTGCCACATGAGTATTTTTTTTGTCTCATTACCTGCTATACAATGCAATTACTCCCTTTTTGGTATTTTAAATAAAGCATTGATTCTTTTGGGATGCTCCCTCAGTATTATAAGTGGGATGATTATAATTGAATGTGCTGGAAACACATATTCAGCATGCAAATTCCTGTGAGAAAAGATGCCACGCTGACTGGGTTTGTTTATGGTAAGAAATCACTGTCAAATATTTAGGACTCAGGTTGGCCTATTTTGAATGATTGTAGTGTGCTTGCAAATATTTCTCTGTATTCTGAGTGCCAAATCTGTCACTGATGACAGTGATGACATGGATAAATCTATACTGAAATGCAAGAGGACTGGAGCTACATCCATTACAAAGTGGCTGTTGCAAATAAACTTCCCATCCCTATCTAAGTGTGTCTCATAATGGAGGAAAGTGAAATTCTGAGCAGTAGAATATTCCATTCCCCCACCACGTCCTTCAACAAAATAATGGATTTTTGTGAGGACAGTAATCTCTAATTGACAACTGAGCTATACAAGAGAAAATAAAAATATAGAGAAAAAATTATATATTTGAACAGCCAGCTTGAATTTTCTTTAATTACATTTGTTCTTCTTGACCTGAGCAAATACATCTTTGAATTTCACAGGTGTAGAAAGAAGTCAGTCAATCAGTCATTGTAGAAAGGAGCAGTCAGTCATTGCTAGCACCAGATCTGGGGCATAACATGGCTTCAAAGCCTGCGATTATAAAGCAGAAGCCATTTTCCTATCTACTGAAAGTCGACACAGTTTCTTATCCTGGGTCAATGAATATCTTTATAATAACAGCAAATTATTTCCTCCTGTAGCTGAGATCAGAAGGAATGCAAAATTGTCTCCTAAGTTCATCTTTGCTACTTCCAGCCTCTTTCTTGCCTAGAGGTATATGAAAGTTACAGACAGAAATGAAAGGTAGAAAAGAGCATTTGTGAGATTCCCCCACTCAATGAAAGGAATTCTGTTCATCAGTTTGTTTTCACTGAAGAAATTATAGAGGCCAGGCTTTTATGAAGCCTCTAATCCTAACATGAAACCTCCAAATATGAAGCCAGTTCTGCTGAAAGGATGGTGGTATATGAGAGGATTTGTGGGCTCATGATTGCTGCCATTGTATAAAACATTAAAAAAAAATGGCGTCATAAGGATTGAGAAGTTCAAGATCGAGAAGTACAAGAAACTAAATAAGGTGTTGACCAGCAGCTTGTTGATGATTCTTCTTATTTTTGCAGTACAGAAGATTTCCAGGGGAGAGTTTGAAGTAGGAGAGGTACAAAGATTTGCCAGTTTGTCTGGGGAGACTCCTGGAAACAGATAAACAGACTTGAATTTTGTGAATTCTTGCATAATATAAGAGAGCCTTCCAGTGACACTCAGTGATTCAGAGCTAAGAAGAAATTGCCACAAGTTAGGTGAACATTATCCTGTCTTCTAAATTAACTCCCACACTTCTCTAATACCCAGAAAAATAAGATAATATAGTCTAGATAGAAGGGATCCTATAGACTCTTCCCCTGTAGAAATACACAAAAAAGGAAGGGCAATGACACTAAATTTATTATGAACTGATTCATAATGAGAAAGATTATGCTGTATTTTTTATCACTTTGGAATTGCAGAGTATTAGTGCCCTTAGTAAAGGCTCCTCTAGGCTGACAATTTAACTGCAACACTGCATAATAATTATACAGGCAATATGAAATCTTCAGCAGCTTGTCTACTTTTCACTCTTATCTGCAATCTATTATACTCTGTAGTCTCATAAATGGATATAAAGAAAATGATTCTGATTTTTTAAAGACATCACTAAAAATGCTAATTAAACCTATAATCATGAGCCTACTGAGGATAAGGCATCAAATGCACAAACTCGAGGATAAAATGTCACACTGGGCAAGTCTAAGGCTTGCTTGAATTTAGGAAAGGACCAGGGACTCCTTGATTATTGTATTTATTGTTGTATTTTGCACCAATTTGTGGAAAACCGGAGAAAATGTTGTGGAATCTCATTTGCAAGTGGGAAGTTTAAACAGAATGAGTTTCTCCTTCTGGTGGTGTTCATAGTAGAACAAGTATTAGTATTTATGGCATTTGTCAGTCTTTAAGATATGTCGTGAAAAGGAATTAAACTAATGAAACTCCCTTTTGAAGTAGCTTTTGTATACCCAGATATCTTTTTAGGTTGAAAAAATGTTTTCATCCCTTTATTTTTGTGCATGTTAGCAAACATGGTGCTGGCAGTTTTAACTGCTTGCAGTATTCTAAGGGAAGTATGCTTTCACTTTTTTTGCACCTGTGGTTGTTGGGGTTTTACCACACATATAGACTGGGCTGCAGAAGATAGGGAGTTGTTTCACAGTTCATGCTGCAACAAGTGATGGGCAAATGAGGAATTCATTCTCTGTGCTCAGTGACATGAGAAGTGTTCACTCAGGCTTATTTTTGCTAGAACTGCAGAAGATGTTCGTGTGTGAATGTGTGAAATTCTGGAATAGTTTGCTGTCTCTGGATCATTTGTACATTAGATATACAGCAGCAACCATTTAAATGTATAACCTCAGGGTATAGTAACTCTTTTCAGTTTACTGGCACTCATTTCCACTGGGATTTCCTTCTGTGCCCGTATCATAAATTGGTTTGAAGCAGATGTGTTCATTAATTGGGTCTAATAATGATTATAATATATTCTGTCTTTCCTTCCTGGGATTTTATTCACTGTAAAGTCATTTTTTTTATTAAGTGCTCCTCCTGAAGGGTAGCCCTGGTAGGGCTCTGTCTTGCAAATAACTGATACACTGAAGTCTATGCATTTCAGCACAGGAGCAGTATAAACTTTGACAGTAGGGATTGGAAGGATTGGGTCCAACAGTTTTCAATATTATTTTCAAGTATAATAAATTTGCAGGTTTTTCTCTATGTATTTAAGCAGTCATTGATATGACATGAGAGCTTTTAGACATATGAGTTTTTGCTGGAACTGTGGGTACTTTTATTTTCAACAGCAACCAAAAGCTTGGTTGGCTCACAAAATATTCTCTGAATAGCATTCACATAATAGCAACTTTGCACTGTTTGTATTTGTATGAAAAGACAATTGATGATATTTTAGGGTTACAACAAAATAGCTCTTCTTAAGTACATCCTTTTAGAAAATTTGGCTGTATTTATCTTACTCAAAATCTCAGCCTAAAAGCTTTTATTATTGTTAAGTCAAGCTCTTACACAACTAATGATTAGTAGAAATATTTCTGGAACTTTTTTTTTACTTTATTGACGATCATATTTAATTTTAAACATAAATGTCCTCAGCTTTGTTTCATGCTTGTTCCTTTTCTCTTCCTCCCTTCTGCTGCTGTCTTTGGTGATTGTGTTTATTTCCACCCATTCCCTAAGTCTTTTTTCTGTATACCATTTTCTGCATCCAGATGTTTATGTACTAGAACAGATTGTGTTTTTTTCCTTTTCCCTGGGTAACACTATGACATCTGTATTTAGTTTTTGCTGCTGTTATTGCTTTCAAGTGTGTGCTGCCATCTATGGAATAATCATAGAAATAAAGCTGGTATAAAAAAAAAAGATGTTTCATCAGAAGATCATGGAAAACAAGATCTAGGTAGTGGAGAAGCTATCATAGAGCAGTTGGCCAGATCTCAAGAAATCCTGTTTCCCTGTAGTCCCAGATCTCACACCAAGCACAGGTGAAAGTACACCTTTTAGAAAATCAATGATTTCTATTACTGAAATTATTCAGTTGATTTCATTAAATCAGAGTAAGTTTGCTTTGTCCTTCAATCTGGTAACTCATTCCTTTTTCTTTTCCTTCCCTGTTACCTTTCACGTGTCCTAGTTATTCAGCAGTTTCCAAGATCTGTTTATTATATCTTTCTTAATTTGTTTTTCAAAGCTTAATTTTAATTCCTTATCCTTCCCCAGCGTCTTGTTAACTGACTTAATGCCTCTCCTCAATGTTCAGTTTCAACCTGGCAAGTTCCAGGTTTCCCTCCTTCAGATCCCTTCAAAATGAACTATTAATGATTAGTCCCCATTCTGTCTCTCATAACATTTTTTTCCTTGTTATCTATTTTAGACTGTACATTTATTGCAACATATCTCTTCAAAATGGTCTGAAAAGCGCTTGGAGAAGTAATTTTCTCTGTACTGGGGTGGCCATGCACATAGAGAAGCTACAGCTTTTGTCTTGATGCTGTTCCTGTGCTTTCAGCTTGCAGATTTTTGACCAAAGGTTTAGCATCTCACAACTTTGAATGGGCTTAGGTGTATGAATTCCTGGCAATCTGACTTCCATTCATTTTAGTTAGATGTGGTAAATAACAACTACGTCTTTAGGTCTTCCCTCAGCAAAAAGAGTGTTGGAACGGCTGTATATTTTAACCAGTACTTCTCAAATGCCTTCTTATAACACAAGGCATTAGGCATCAAAAAGAAAAGTTTAACCTATGTGGATAAAGCATCTGACATTTTCTTCTTATTGTTGAACTCAAAAATTGATCTTATTTTCCAGCATCAAAACAAAATGAAGGAAAAAAATCAATGCTGAAGATTGATCAATGTTTTTCAAAACTGACTTAATAAGATAAAAATCAATGCAGCTGTATTATTTGCCATTCTTTCATCACCAGGAACATTCAAATATGGTAATATTTTATTCTTAAGTTAAACGTGAAAATATTGCAGTTACCTCCCACAGAGGCAAAAAAAAATTAGGAGGGAATTATTTAGTCAAAGTTCAGTTTTCTTTTTAAACCTAGTTTTGGAAATTTGAGTTCTGCAGAAACTGAAAACAGTTTGATATTTTAAGTGACAGTATATAATTATTCCTTTAATCACAGAGACTTAAATAGAACAAATTATTACTTGTATTTGCAAATTACAAGCTCTGATCCTCCCTTCCTCCTGCAAGTATCAGTTCCATCTTGCTTGGTTGAGAGATCTGTACTCAAATAAATGGAGATAAGCTTGGGAACTGAATTTCCCTCATGGCAGGTTCACAGTGCTTTGAATTTAGAGCTTTACTGTACAAATGCATTGGCTGATTAACCTTTTTTGGCAAAAATGAGTGGGTTATTCGTAATTTGTTAGTTTGTTTTTTCCCAACGTTCATTTCCCTTTTCTGCTCCCACTATCCCCAGTAATATTAAGATCCCTTATTGATTTATTTAAAGAAAAGCCTTAGAAACTGACTTCTGTTATGTTATTGAACAAATCCCTAAAACATAAGTTTGACCTGACAGTTGAGAGGGTTTTTAAAAAAAAATTTATTTGCATTTTAATGTTCCCATTCACCTGCTGCCTCAGGTTTAGACCTTTGGGCTCCCTATTTGAAATTTCTCTTAACAACTGAGTGCTAGAAAATGTTCTTTTAGGGAAGAAAATCATTGTGCTCACATAATCACTGGAATGTGTGAACTGGGATTTTTGCGAAGTACCAGACATTGAAAGACTCTTGATAAAATCCTAGATATTGGCAAGGCTCTGGTATTGGCATCTTTTGCTTTAAAGATTTATTTCATGAGCAAAGGAAGACAGCTTTCTGCATCAATTTCTACTGAATTGATTCCCTATCTGCAAGCTGGGCCAGAATGTCATCAAATGGGAAATGCAAACCTGATAGTAGTTAGACACAGACTTTGAGAATATAGAACTTAATCAGGTTCTCTGTGGGACCAGCTACTTTCTCATCTGCTTTTCATATTCCTTTACTAATTGATTAATATGGTGAGTTTGCTCCTCTCCTCCAGTAGCTCTGAACAGCAATATGTGCATTCACTGGGATCAGACAGTCCCCCCCCTTCATCTCTCATTCATCATCAGCTTCATTATTGACCATAACTGTAATAGCATAATGAGAGAGCTTGTACCTGTAGCTCTCCTCTTCCTTTCCTCCTCCCTCCATGCTGTGAGAAAGAAATGGCATGGCATATTGCATAGCTAAAAGCATATCAAGCCTGAATTTGTTACACCTCTGAATTTGGCAGGCAAGTATTCACAACCGCTACACATATACATGGCTCATTACCACGTGAAGCTGGACACCCTGAGAAGACAGATAATATTGGATTGGTTTTCTTGTTCCTCTGCAAACAATCAAATAGACTTAAGCTATGCAATCTGATATTTCCTAATTGACAGCTTTTCCAAGGTTCATTTGTTAACTGAGAGCATGACATGTATTGAAGTTGTTTCTTCATAATGCATTTGGCATTAACAGGAGAAGCTGTTGAATGCCTCAGACATCAATGTCTCAGCAATAAGATATTTTGCCTACAGTTTTGACTTTCTAACTAGTGACTTTATATTTGCAAGAGCATGTGAAATGAGCACAGGACAGGACAGGGCAGGAGAAAAAAGCTTAAGTCCATTCTCCTTAGAAAATTTGTGAGACTTTTTTTGCTGCCTGGGACATTTAGTTGAGTTTTATGGTTCAACTTTTCTTCATTTCTTTTGGTATAAAACCTTGTTTTCTTGTTTAACAGAGCGTTCATTGAATAGTCATACGGCTTCAGAGTCTGTTTATTTTGATATATTTATAAATAGGTATATCTGATTTTATTTATAGTGATGAAGAATTTGTGTGCAAAAGATGTGCACCGGAGTTTTGCTTGCCTACATCCACAAGAGAGTAAAATAAAATACAAAAAAATCCTCTGTTTCAAAGAATCTTAAGCTTCTCCCGCACGAAGCCCAGGCTTATTTGAAGGAATAAATTATCTGTGTAGAAGACACCAGAGGATGATTTCTCCACTGATCTTGTCACTACTTTTCATTTGCTGCTTTCTTGTAGCTAGTTTCCATAAACACTTTCTTAGTTACTTAGAACACAGATTGTGCCGCAACTGTAACACTCAGCACTTTTCATTAAGTTAAAGATTTCCATTATCTGCTCTTCCTTGTAACTGTTCATAGGAAGTTCACACAGGATCTGTAAGTGCTAATTAAGAGATTTATCACAAATGCATCATCATTAATAGCTGTTGTTTCTACTGCATCCCATGAACATTTTAGTCACTAGATAAATTTATCTTGGATGTAAAAAATGTTTTAATTTCCATTATTTTTCATTACTTAGTGTAAGCAGGTTACTCTAAATATTTAGGTTAATTTCTCTAGCAGCTAGTTAAGTTTCTGCATGTATTCCTCCTTCTGGGAAGAGTACATACCTGGAGAAGTACATGAAATTTTACAGATGTTGTCAAAATAATTGAGGCGCTTCACTGGTGCTTTGACTAGCACTGTTTAGGAAGTGAAACGCAGCTGTTTAGATGAGGAAAAATGAGTGAATGGATCAGGATGACTTCATTTCACAGGAATAAAGAGCCTAGCTTTGACAGAAGGGCCTATTCAAATAATGCCAGGGAAGAATAAGCAAAGCTACATTCTGTTTAGCAAAGCCTAGAAACAAACTTCTGGAAAGCCCTAAGGTCTGGAACCCAAGCACGCATCTCTCCTCCCCTGTAAACATCAATGGCCTGACTTTCTGCTGCAACCAAATATTCCTGAGCCCTTGAGGGACATGCTGGGCCTGTCTCCAAGTACCTCCTCTTTCATTTGCAAGGTCTGCCATCAAATGCCATTCGGGCTCCTGGCGAGCGCTGACTCCCGAAACACTTCTGTCTTGCAGGGCAAGCACAAGCTGCGTGTGGACACGGGACTGGAGGGCTCCTGGTGTGGCCTCATCCCCATCGGGAACCCCTGCGAGAGTGTGACCACGACAGGCCTTAGGTGGAACCTCAGTAAGTGAGATCCCTCTGGGATGGTGGGTTTGATGTGGTGCTGACCCTACATTTAGAGCAGCTTCTCTAGTGATGAAGGGCCTTACAAGTTTGAAGGTGAAGCATGGCATTGAATCCCTACCAGGCCATTTTTTTCCCTAAAAATGAAGGGGGTGTTACAAAAAAAAAGCAAGAGAAATATGTTTAAACCTGAGATATCACAGGCAGAAACACATTTTCCATTTGGGAGTCATTATGTTCTTCAAACAGAACATTTGTTGAGGTCATGACGCATTACCATCTTGATACATTGCCCTCCAGGGAGAAGAAGCCAGGAGTGTCTAAACTCCTGCTTATAAGCCTTAAAGTTAAAACAGACAAATAATAATGTGGTACAGATTATTAAAGCTACCTCACTTCACCTGAACTGCTTCATGTATTCTGTCTGTTTCTCAACCCTGAATGAATAAATCCTTTTTCTTACTTTAAAATGGAAAAGAGTCTATTTGATCTAGAACCAGGGACATTTATCTGTAGAGAAAGGAGGTTTTATGACCCCCCAAAAAAATCAAAACAATCTTCATCCTCCTGCCTCTTCCACCCACACTGAGTCATTTGGGAGGTATTTACACAGGAAAGTAATGGGATATTTTCAATGAAGATTCATTAAAACTTAAGTGGGAGCAAATTGAGTAATTGAGAGTTGCTAGTCTCAGTCTGATTGACGTGTCCAGCCTTTAGGGCCATTTCATGCAGAAAAGGCACGCTGTTCTCACAGTTTGCAGTGCAGTGCCTTCACTGGCTAAGAATGAATGTGAGTGATCCACTGTGCCAGCCAGCAGAACATCTCCTGGTTCCACTGAGAGCTTGAGCATGTGCAATTAAGGTGGTGGTAGGCATTAGTAGCTCATTAATGGTAACAGATATAAGTATGGCATTAGTTTTGGGTTGTGGGAGAATTGCCAATAGAAGAGCTGTCTGGCTAGCAATGTTGCTGTCCTTTTAAACTGGACTGGAAGAGCTGAATTTGTTGTGTAAGAGACATTCCCTTAATTTCAAAAAGAGTCAGATATTTTCAATTCTATGTATAAACACTGTTGACGTATAAGCTACTGAATTTTCATCTGCTGATCTCCTGTTGTCCAGCAACTTCTGTGACCCATTGCACTGAAGTACTAATTTCTCAGAAAATGTTCGGTCCTTCAGAATGAGGTGCAAGAAGCTCAAACCAGCCTCATTTTAATGAAGGAAGCATCTCTGAATCCAGTGTTGTATTGCAAAAGACTACTGTGTGGATCAAAATGTGGTAGATGCAATGAGGTTGCAGCCCTTTCTTCTGATTCTTACTAGTTTAAAAAGCCATTTTTCAGGTACAACAGATTTTTTTCAGTTTAATTCCATAAATGTCATCAGATTTACAAGGTCCTCATTAGAAAGCTGGTAATTTTAAAGACTGTCTGCTCTGTTTCTTTGTTGCTACTAAATTATTATTGCCTGATCAGCTAAAGCTAGAGAGAAAGGGATTGCAAGTCAGCTGTGCCAGCTGGAGGAGGATGCAGGGGGGAGACAAAATGGCAGCAAATATTTTTTCTCTCTAGGGTTGGGTTAAGATACTGGTTTCTCAAATGTTGGTCATAGATAGATATGGATCTGTGGGGATTTTTAATATGCCTAATTTCATCTCTTTGTTTTTGTTCATTTTTATGGGGGACAAAAAACTATTTATGTGACTGTTTCCTGCTTGTTTCATCTTAACATGACGCCATCATCTCTGTTTCTCCCTGCCCTTGTTGCTGTTGTTTTCCAGGAGGAAAGAAAGCAGACCTTTACAGTGTTTTCCCTAGTGATATAGATATATATATATATAGATATAGATATAGATATAGATATAGATATAGATATAGATATAGATATAGATATAGCATCCTGTTACAGGCTGTTTTCAGTCTCAATATTCATATTTCTCCCAGGTTGTAGTTCTTTCATTTACTTCTCCATATCAATTAGAGATATATCTGTAAAACCAAAAAATGATCTGGTCTTCCTTGAAGAGGCTCAATCTACCTGAGACATCAAGGTCATTACAACCTGAAACCCCTCTCCTGCCCAAGTGACTAGAGCTAACCTTTTCACTCATCCAAATGCAGAATAACCTTTGAATAAGGTTATTGTTCAAACACTGATTAAAAAATAAAGTGCAGTTACATTCCCCGCAAGGGAAACCAGTATCTCCAATACAGCATGTGGTTGGTTGTGACTTGATTGGATTTTTTTCCCTAATAAATAGGACCTACATTCTGATAGTTAAAATTTGATACTAGCTTCTGTTGTTAAGTTAATGCACTTTTATGCTGCCTGTAGTTTTGCACCTACTTCAAAAATTAATAATCTTCCTGTAAATTTGGATGGAGAAGCAAAGGATCAACTTGGAAGAAACAGAGTAATAAAAATATATACTGAAGTGTGATATGGATGTCAGCCTTGCTGCTGATGGCTGGCAATGGCAGAGCTTTACCTGGTCATTCATTAACAGCAATCTGAGCATACACCTTAGTTTAAATATATCGTAAACCTTAGCGAATAATTTTTTTTGTGGTTATAAATTCATTTTCATGTGTAAATCATAAAAGAAATGGAATTTTTAAACTGAACATGACATGAAAGGCTTATTCCTCCAATTTTTAATGGAATTAATTGGATGTGACCTAACAAGTTGGGTTTTAAAAAGTAATTTTTGAGCCCTCAGAATATTTAGGTATCTGGGCAGTAAACTAATTTCAGAATTTTAGTTCAAACACTGATGCATTAGATGGTAGGGGAGCCCTCATTTTTACAAACAGTAATTTCCAGCAAATCAAAATTCAAATAACACCGCAGTACAAGAAAGAGCTGGCTTTGCATCAAGGTTTTTGATGTTTAACACCAATTTCTGCCGGAGCCTATCTAGATTACTCTGCCAATTAAAATTTGTAAAACCTTGAAGAGGTAGCCAAACATTATCTGTGTCCAGCTTGCAGGTGCTGTCATGATACTTCATAGGTTCTGAATACAGAAAGATAAGGATAAATAACTAGGACAGAAGCTGTATTGAGGTTAAGAGTAAGCTACCAGAGATCTCATTTCAATGGCTGAATTAGATAAACCTGAGATCTGTAAGTTATTCTGCTAGCATAGAAACAATGATGTCTTTTAATATTACAGAATTCAGTACTTTTTTGTATGTTTGTTTGAGAATGTAGCATGTATGCATGCTTTAATGCGTGCTTATCTTCATTATTTGCTAACTCTTGTCACAAATGGAATTTTCATTTGTTTTAATTCTCATCTTATGGGTGAAAGAACTTGGAGAAGAAAGTGGAAAATTGATTAGGAAAAATATTTTTATCCATACTTGCTATTGTGTAGCACATACTCAGAACACATTATAAACATATTTCTTCCCATTCCCAAAGGGATACAAATATTTTCTCTATTAAAATCTGATTTACAGCACAGGAATCAGATAATGCTTTATGTGATTTGACTCACCTGGCTGCTTGCTGATAACAGCTCTCATGTCTAATAAATAAATAACAAAAAATCCAATAATGCCAAAATTACCCAGCATTCTTCATTAGGTCCTCAGTGGTGCTTTCTTAGAAGGTAGATAAGAATGAAGGTAGAAATCAGCTGCACTGCTCATCAAAGGAGAGGTTGGAGGGTAATGGAAGGTTTTTTTAGGAAATGCTTCCTTTTCTGTGAAATTACTTTAGAAAACAATCTTGCCAAGTAATTTATTCT
This sequence comes from Donacobius atricapilla, assembly GCA_013397315.1. NCBI lineage: Eukaryota > Metazoa > Chordata > Aves > Passeriformes > Mimidae > Donacobius > Donacobius atricapilla. The sequence goes on from WBMY01002475.1 coordinate 743,672, forward strand.
TCATCCCTGTGGCCTCTTAGATATGCTGTGTGTCATGCCTGTACTGAAAATGCCAGTATATATTTGTGTGTATGGTATTGTGCTTTCCAGATAATTTTCATGCCAATTTGCCTTCTTTAGGCAGGAAGTTAAATTGCTGTGAAATGCTGCCATTGGAAAGAGTGCCCCTGTCATTTCACTTCAAAAGGCAATAGCAATAACAACGAGAACAAGACCTTTCTCTAACTGTAATAACAGAGCATCCACTGACTGCTAATATCAGGTAGATGAACAGAATCCCAAATCTTTTTGATGCTGTTTACATTGTTAGTAAAATTGAGATGTTTGCACTGTTCTACTTCACTGGAGTTTTATTGATGCTGCAGTGTGAATGAAACAAAACATTTACAGAAGCAGTTGTGGTTTGTGTTTTAGGAGAATTCATAGTCTAAAAGATAAAAGAAAATTAGTAACTTCCTAAAAAAAGTGGGTCAGGGACTGTTCTGAGAAATGTTGCAAATTAAAATGGACAGGTATCTGTGCTAGTGAGACTGCTTTTATATGCACACTCTTACCTGTTTCATAACTGAAATAGTTTCTATCACACATTTTGCTACCCCAGTTCTGACTGAGGCAAACTAAGTGGCACTTCTGGGAATAGCTTTGTTTTCAGTGGCAGAATAAATAGCTTCACAGCTGGATTCCCATTCTCCTCTGCTTTCCTCTCTTTCCCTCCCTTCTCTTGTACTTTACTGGCAGAAGGTACATTATCAGCGATATATTTTTTCACTTACCCATCGCAGCTCTAAGACTCTGGGTACGGATGGAGTGGACAGAAATGATGTTGCTGATCCCAAAGTGTTGGGTGGCTTTGACCTTTGGCAAGCTGTTTGCCCGCAGGAGTGCTGCTGTCTGCCTTCCAGGGTCATATCATTTATTACAAGGCATGGCCTGCTGAAATACTTTTCCAGTGAAACAGATGTTCTGATGGTGGCAGCCTGGCATCCCACTGGCTTACTGCAAGTCAGCGAAAACAACGAGGGCCCTGCTTAGCATTGCATAAAATGATTTTGAGTCACAAAGACCATTTGGTGTACATTAAATGACTGATGAACACAGAACTCAGTAGTGCTGGGCCTCTCAACCTGTATTTGCATTTTTTGCTGAACAGGAGTTTGAAAACTCAGTCAGACTTTGTGAAAAGGCTTGAAATGAGGATTTGAGGTCATCCATTCAGTTCATTTCCACATATGTCAATAAAAGTTTGGAATTAGTGAGAGAGAGATTCAGATCCAGCTCCTCTTCAGCAAGGTAGCAGGGTCCCTGGCATTCAGTTTGGAAAGGCTGCTTTAAGATGATAAATGGATATGCTTTTCCAGATCACACTGTTGGGGTAACATTACTACTGTGGGACTCCACTTACGGAAAGATTCATGTGAGTACCTTAGTTCTGAACTAGCTCAAACCACTTCCAGTGGTAAGGTTAGCTCAGCTGGAAAGCCATCTTTAATGGGATATGGCTAATATATATACGATCCTTCCATGCAGCAGTAATAGGCAATAATTGCCAGGAAGGAGTAGAATAAGAAAATCTCAGAGAGACTCCAGCACAACTGTGCACAGAGTAGATGACTTTTCAAAACCTGAGTGATAGCATCCTGAAGTAAAATTTAGAATCATAATAGAATGTCCTGAATGGGAATGGACCCATCAGGATCATCAAATCCAAATCCTGGCCCTGCACAGAACAACCCAAAGAATCATATGGTGTGCCTTTGGGAAGGTGTCCAAGTAATTTTTGAACTGCTTGACCCTGGAAAAAGTCTCTCTTCATCTTTCTTGTAGGCGTCTGCTGGAAGGCTGTAATTAGGTCTGTCTGGATGACATCCCATCATTCAGCTGCATCAACTGCACCACTCAGCTTGGTATCCTCTGTAAATTGGCTGATGCATTTAGCCCTTCATCTGCATCATTAATGAAATCATTAAATAACAAAGGTTCCAGTATTGATCTCTGAGTGACACCTCTTGTCACAGATGTCCATTAGGACTCTGAGTCACTGACCACCACCCTCTGAATGTGACCATACAACCAATTTCTTATCCACCTAATAGTCTACCCATCGAATACATCTCTCCCCAGTTTGGAGAGAAGGATGTTGTGGATTTTGAACTATGTTCAAGACTTTTTACAGAACTCCAGATAAATGACATCTGGAGCCTTGACCACTTCCCTAGGGAGCCTTCTCCACTGATGTTGTCACCCCATCATAGAAGACCACTGAGTTGTTCAAGCAGGACTTGTCCTTGGTAGAGCCATGCCGGCTGTATCAAATCACCTCCCTGTCCTCCATGAGCCTTAGCACAGCTTCTAAGAGGATCTGTTCCATGATCTTCCCAGGCACAGAGGTGAGACTGACAGATCAGTACTTCCCAGGATCCTACTTTCTACATTATTAAAGAGAGATATGATGTTTCCCTTGTTCCAGTCACCTGGGACTTCACCTGACTGGCAGGACTTTTCAAATACCATGGAGAGTGGCTTGGTAACTATATCAGCCAATTCTCTGAGGCCTCTGGGATGTATCTCATCAGGTCCTACAGACTTCTGTACATTCAAGTTCTTTAGATGGTCATGAGCTTGGTCTTAGAGCTGGGAAGCACTTTGCTCCCCCGGTCCCCATTCTGCTGTCCATCCACTCAAGAGGCGTGGGAAGAGAGGCTGACACAAAGGATGAGGAAAAAGAGGTGTTGAGTACCACAGCCTTCTCATCCATTGTCACCAGTTTTCCACCACTGTTTATTGAGGCCAGATGCACCTTCTTTGACCTTCCTTTTCTGATTAACATACCTGTAGACGCCCTTCCTGTTCCTTGGATTGTGGGCGCGATATTTCTGAGCCTGAGAGAATTTTAGCTTGCTAACCATTGCTAGCTCCTTTCCCAAGGGCAAGCTGTCAACAGTTTCTTTTTTCAAAACATCTCTCTCCGTTTCTCAAAACAGGTTAAGTAAACAGTGTTTCCTTCCCATAACAACTGTCCCCAGGTGTTGTTTCCTATTACTTAACCAATGGAGAGAAGTGTCAGTCCCATGGACCAATGATATCAATGATATACCTTTTTAGCACAGCATATTATAAAAGAAACTGATGGAATTGTAAATAAAGCCTTCTTTCTCTTTTGACAACTATATGGAGTCAATCTATTTCATGTCCTACTGTGACACTGGATCCCTTGCCAGGTTCAGATTTACTTTGGCCTTCCTCAGCTGTATTTCATTTCTGTATTCTTCCAAGGTTTCCTGTCCTTATTTCCACTGCCTGTGCGTTCGCTTCTTTCCCTTTGATTTGACCAGCAGTTTCCTACTCAGCCATGCCCATCTCTTGTTCTCCCTGCCTGTTTTCTTGCTCCTGAGGATTGCCAGCTCTTGTGCTCTATGGANGGATGAGGAAAAAGAGGTGTTGAGTACCACAGCCTTCTCATCCATTGTCACCAGTTTTCCACCACTGTTTATTGAGGCCAGATGCACCTTCTTTGACCTTCCTTTTCTGATTAACATACCTGTAGAAGCCCTTCCTGTTCCTTGGATTGTGGGCGCGATATTTCTGAGCCTGAGAGAATTTTAGCTTGCTAACCATTGCTAGCTCCTTTCCCAAGGGCAAGCTGTCAACAGTTTCTTTTTTCAAAACATCTCTCTCCGTTTCTCAAAACAGGTTAAGTAAACAGTGTTTCCTTCCCATAACAACTGTCCCCAGGTGTTGTTTCCTATTACTTAACCAATGGAGAGAAGTGTCAGTCCCATGGACCAATGATATCAATGATATACCTTTTTAGCACAGCATATTATAAAAGAAACTGATGGAATTGTAAATAAAGCCTTCTTTCTCTTTTGACAACTATATGGAGTCAATCTATTTCATGTCCTACTGTGACACTGGATCCCTTGCCAGGTTCAGATTTACTTTGGCCTTCCTCAGCTGTATTTCATCTCTGTATTCTTCCAAGGTTTCCTGTCCTTATTTCCACTGCCTGTGCGTTCGCTTCTTTCCCTTTGATTTGACCAGCAGTTTCCTACTCAGCCATGCCCATCTCTTGTTCTCCCTGCCTGTTTTCTTGCTCCTGAGGATTGCCAGCTCTTGTGCTCTATGGAAGACTTCCTTAAAGATCTGCCAGCTCTGCTCTCCTCCCCTGTCCATGAGGGCAGTTTCACAAGGGATCCCACTGACTACCTCTCTGAAGAGCTGGAGTTTTGCTTTCCTGAAGTTCAGAGCTTAACTTTACTCCTTAGCTGACCTGTACATCTCAGAACTGCAAACTCCACCTGTGTGTGGTCACTGCAGCCCAGTCTGCCTCCAGTCTCAATGTCCCCAATTAACTCACTTCACCTCCCTGACCAGAACCCTTATGTATGTGCAGCTACATTGCTGTGGCATATTGCAACTATGGAAACTAATTTCATTGCTCATATAGAGAGGAGAGGGTTGTCAAGAGAGCAAAATGCTGTTCTTTCCCTTGCATCCGCTATGTTAGTTCAGTCCTTGCTTCTGCTAATGGAAATGCAACCCAGAGGGATGAAGAAATAGGTGCTCTGCTTCAGCCCAGCATTGATGCAGGTAATCCTCATCACTCTGGTGGCTGTAGATTGGTGAGAGTACAAAAAGTCACATGAAAATCAAAAGCAGCCTGCTACTACTGAAGGATGTCAAAACACCTTTCTGAGCAAGAGGGAGATCTGCAGAGAACCAGAAATCTACCATTTAGATTAGTGGGGGTCCAAATTAGCTCTATGGATTTCAGCACTGACTCTGAATTTTCATTGGCAATTTGTCCAAGAAACAGACCTCATCGTTTATACTGATGATATTTAACCCTAAAGGCATTCTCATCAGTCAACCTGTCCTCATGGATACTGGGAAATCATCTTTTTTAGACAACAGCAGAGTCAAAGCTGCAATATAATGGTGTTCTTCAATGAAAGTCAGTGAAAAATTGGCCAGAGTACACATGCCCATTTGTCATATCCCTTGCAAATATACTTTAATTGTTTTCATCCTTAAATGCCCAGAACCAGCCATAATAAATGTAAATGTCACACTGCCTGGAGATTTCCAAAAACAAGAAAGCTCTCTGAGGCAGGTGGTGAGTTATTGCCAGTTCCCAGTGTCTCTGCAGAGCCACAAAAGGGCAAAGACCAGTAGGAGGACAAATCAGTCACATCTGGCTCGAGTATTCTGGAATTAAAAAATGGAATGTGTTTGTTTGTGATGACTTAGTTAATGAATGTGTGCTATTTAGGGTTTTGGGGGGTTGTTCAAGTAGGTAAGCATTGCCACTAAGCGTTGACTTCTCCTTTTCAATTTGTTTGTAGACCTTTTAGTTCTGATTACATTTTTAGTACATACTAGTGTATGTGATTGATCTCTTCTTCCCAAAAATATGACACTGAAGGAAATTATTTTCTCTGCAGTGATCTATTCCTATACCCTAATGGCAAACAGTCCTGGCATCTCCTCTACAGTGTCTCAATTCTTCATTCACTGTTCCCTTTGTAAACATTTTGCATGTTGTATCTGAGGGGGCACTGCTCTCTCCCAGTTTCTGGCTCTAGATGTTTGTGGAAAAGGTGTTTTTTACTGCTGTTATATCAAGTTCTGTAGACAATGAAAGTCTGGTGGATGTCATCACTGACTTCTGTTGTGTGTTGTAAATATTTACATTTTGGCTGTAAGTTGTTTATGGCATCCTGATGTGTAATTAATAAGCCATTAACAACTGACTGTAGTGAGTGTGTTCTGGAACTGTTAATTTTAGGCACACATACCGATTACATATCACTAAGCAAAGCTGTTGTTTTCAGGTGAGTTGGGAGATAAAAATTTTTGATAGATGATTCTATGTCTTGCCATAGAAACAGCTGTGACTTCTTTGGGGCAGTAAATTCAAATGGTGGGGGAGCCAGTCAAGCCAAGTCAAGGGGAAGAAAAAAGAGAAAGTGGCAGAATGGCAATGCAAGATTGCATTCAGGATTAGAAACGTGTTTTGGAGAAAAGGCAGATAACATCAAAATAGGCAAAGATATGAATACAGAGATTGAGAAAATGAGAATGGAGGTGCTTTAAGTAGACTTTTGACATGTCCTTTTTATGAAGCACTGAACTGAGACCAAAATTTCTGTCTCATTATTTCTCCACTGTTTGTGATCTCTCTCATTTTCTACTGCTGTCCAGGCATTATAACCTACTTCTACTGTCTGTAAACTGGTAAACTCAAGTGATGCAGGCCTGTCCCTAGGATCTGCCTTGGCATTGATCCAACAGCAAAAGATGGTATTACACATTTGATTTGAAAACAACTTGCACACTTATGGATATAAATTCAAGACTAAATCTAAGGAAAGCCAGAAACAGAGAAATAAAATTAATTAGTGTTTGGATGTAATGATACTTATAGTTTTGAGACACCAGCATCACTCAGTGTCCCAGGTGTATTCTCTAGGAATGAATCTGCAGTCACAGTTGACAGTGCAGATATGTACAACCTCAGCCTTTCCCACTCTGTAGGAATGGAGATAGCTGGGAGGAATAAGGTGAAGCACTGCTGATTTTCTTGTGGTTCAGGCAGTTGACTGTCTGGAGTGTTTACTCTGTGCAGGTACTTTATCTACTTGCAAGTTAGCTATTCATTTCTCTTAGCACTTAAGCTGAGTTTTCAGCACCCTAACATTCCTGAGAGTTCTGCCTTGGTTTTGTAAAGTACAGACTATTCCAAAATGAAAGCTGTAGCATCATCTTAAAGATACTACATAGGATGTTAATATGTCTGTGTCATTGCTCTTGAACAGTTTCATATGTGCCAATGGTATTATCAATTCTATCATAGCGAGCAATAGAAACCCTTGAGGAATTCAGCATTCATGTTTATACATATATATACAATGCAGTTTATACAGTAAGTAAGGCATAAGAGCACTATGATTAATTAGGAGTCAGAGGATGTCAGTAAAGAGAATACTATTTGCCAAAATGAATCTTGCCTGCTTAGTTAGTGGGACTGTCTAATTAAAGGATGCAAGCTAAAGAACATGCGTTGAAATTGCACAGGCAAACATTAATTCTGGCATCCACTTGCTCTCAAGTTCATGACTTTGCAGCCTTAGCATTTCTTAAGAGTTGTCTTCTGTGTGTATTATTTCCAGGTGAATGTGGGTTCATATGCAATTGACAGGTAAAGCATTTGTAGCATGTCCCATTGTATCAATAGAAGTTTAGGTCAGCAGAGTTTCCTGTTATTTACATTTTGAAGCTTTTCCTTGTATTTAATATTAAAAAAACCCTAAATCTTTCAAATATTCCAAATATTTTTGATATATTTTAAGTGGTAATATGTGTCATAAACCAAACAGTAAATCCAAATAAATGGAGGTGGAATGAATGTCAAGAGATCCTACAATCTGTATAGCTTTCCTATGGCATCACTCCTGGAAAACCTGAAAAAAGCTCCTCTTTTATGAGCTTTCAGTTCAACTTTGGGGATTCCTTTGTAAGAGCATATTAGGAAACTCTGCTACAATTAATTTTTTTTTTTCTTTCTGTATTCTGCAGATACAGTATGTGATATATTCCCATGCTGTTAAGCATTATAAAGCAGCATTTATAATCTAATTGCCAATAAGAAATCTCTGAATGGTACATTTAGGTTTCCCAAGCATAGGGCATGACTGTAATTTACCCAGGCACCAGCAATACTACTGTATCACTACTGATTGGCAGGCCACTTAATGATACTGTTTATAAGGCAATTTTCTAATCAGCTGCATGAACACTCATCAGGAGCTTGCTTCTCAATTTAAAGCAGAATTAGAAAGTTAGCATTTGTTTTGCTTATAAAAACAAGCCAGGGAAAAAAGCAAATTACAAAGAGGAATAACACAAATATAGAAAGCTTTGATTTCATGAATCTAGATTATGCTTTCAAAAGTTCAGTATAGAATTAAAAGCTGTGGCATGAATGAATCTGCATTCATCAGGGTACTTCTTTTGTGCATTTTGAAACTGGATGATGATAGCTTAAATACTAACATTCTTGTTTTTAACAGGTGTTACATTTCCAATCGTCATTTAATAATAATTATGTGATACAGTAGATATTCTGTTGAGTCTGGTCAGTTGAAACCAAGGCACAGTTAGTTTTCCATTTATTTCACATTTCTTCTCCAGTCGAAAAATAATTAATTATTCCATGCTTTCTTTCTATCTATTTAATTCTTTTGTTCCATAATAGAATAGCTTTAATTTTAAAAATGTGATATAAATCACATGAAGCTGGGTCAAGTGTGTCTGGTGTGGAAGCAATTCATTATATGATTTAAGAGGTTTTAACAAAATTAACTTCATTTGACCTGACAAGTTTATGAATAATTTTGACCAGCACAAAAAAGTATGTTTTCCAAATTTATCCCCAAGTAATTATTGTAAAACACTTGTAAACACGGTTCTGTAGGCTTTATATCCAGTATATGTTGAAGGATTCATGTTTTATGAAAATATTAGAGCCTAATACCAAGCTTATGGAATTAATGGAAGAATTGCACACTGACTTAATATTAATGTTAATATTAATATTTTATTCTGGAGGTGCCCCTGTCCCTTCCTTCCTAGAGTTACTTAAGCCCTGAACTCATCAGAAGATTTAGGCCTTCATGCATTTTTATACATGTTACGAGTTCCATTGAATATAAAGGGATTATTCAGTGGGTAGAGTTAAATGTGCAGAAGTACTTACTACAAGTCAGACTCTGAAGTGGAAGTTCAAAAATTTCTGAAATTGCTATTCTGTACGTAAAATAAGGTGGTACTGACTTTAATCTCAATTTCCAGGGTTAGCTGCCTGGGCTTGTACCTATTCTAATCTTTCTTCTCACTCACCAACACTATAAGCTCCCTTTTTAAGTTCTGCACATTTTTTATATATTGCTGGTTGAGTGTAGTAATTTACATAAATTCCTCCTGATTTTACTGTTGAATGCCTAGGCAAAGCATGAAGACATGGTAAGACAAATGACTTTGAAATATTTCTCACATCTGGTTTCTTTACCTGTAATTCAGCAGTTGTAATTCCCTATCCGTACAGATGTCAGGTCCATGTATCAAGTGAATTTTTCATATGAGAATTTTGGAGAAAAGGTCGTCTGAATACCTACCAGAATCTTTAAACAAGCATAAACTTTCCATAAACAGCCAAAACCGTTAGAATATGATAGATGTCTGCATAGTTGTAAGAGAACAAAACACTCTGGATGGAGTAAATCGACCACAGAGGATACGAGTTTGTTGTTGTTGTTTTGGTTTGGTTTTTGGTGGTCTTTTTTACCATGATACAAATTTGCCACATTTTTCTGTCTCTCTCTGCTATATGTGAAGCAAGATTTTCAATCCACCTTAAAACCATGTGTGCAGCCAATACAAGGCACTTGCTGGGGAACAGGGAATGATTTCCACATCATATTACGGGCTAGAATGCGTGAAATACTAACTGCGATATAGATCTTCTTGTGCTAGAATAATTTAGTATTGTTCCTTTTTTTCTTTTTCTTTTGAAATATGAAGTGTAGTTACATTTACCTTTTGAAGTTCCAAAAGCCTACAAACTTTTCCTTTGGCAAGTGCCAATCAACAAATGATGGCAACACCCTAAAAGGCAGCTTTCTGTTGTGAGCTTCTGTAGAGATTTATACTGCTCATTTGCAGTACGAAGGTTGGTCAGTTATTCAGAGCTTGTGTGTGCCACTTTGTTTTTCCTGCTGCCTTTTTTTAACATGTGTGTTTGTGTTAGCATAGTTCTAGACCATTTAAGACTTGTCTTGGATTTTTGAGAGCTCTGCTGCTGGCAATCAATTTTAGATCCTGAATATCTCAAGAAAACATTGTTGTCAGTGAATATGTAAATTGGCTTGTGTTCCTTTTAATAAATAATAATTACTTTAGTGTCTCAGCTGACATAATCTCGAAAGAATTTTACTGACTGTTGTGAGATTCAGTCTTTCCAGTTTATGCCGTTCTCTAACTTCCCAGAGTAATGATTCCCTAGATGTTTGTCAGTCTGGGTTTTCTACCCATGCTTCCTGAGTTTCTCTGCCAATTTTGTGTTCTCTCTGCTCTCATGCCTCTTTCAATGAATTCTTTGAAAGTTACAAATAATTAAGACAGTCTTTAAAAAAAAACCAATAAGCCCACAAACAAACAAATCAACCCAAAAAAGTTGTAGTGTTGTCATGGCACAGCACCACTTGCTGACTCAGTGGGTAGCACACCAGGCTGGGGATCCAGCAGTGTGGCTAGAATACATCATTATCTCTCAGTGGTATACTGCCTTGCTTGTCCTACTGCTTATCTTGTTAACTCTTTGGGGCAGGGACCACACAGTGCCCTCTCTCCTTCCTAGTAGTCACATACTACGGAGACAAATATAATTGCAAAGGGGAGATGGCTTCTGGAGTTACAGTTGAAAGTTGTTACCATTAATTCCTGATTTAAAATAAATGCATGCTCTGTGAGTGTAAGAGACTAATCTGGATTATTATCTTCAGAAATGATACTGTGGAAAAAGAAGAAAATCATTGTTTAACATACAGTGCCATCTACAGAGCAGGCTATGCAACCTGCACTTCTTACATTGTTTGGGGGGTTTTGTTTGGGTTGTTTTTGTTGGGTTTTTTCATTTTTTTGTTACAGTCCCATTGGCGTTAACAGCTAGACAGTGAGTTTTTGTCAGGTGCCGGCAGCACTGGAGGATGGGAATGAGAGCAGTTTGTGCCCTCATCTGGTTTGGCCATAATCCGCAATGTCCATGGGCCAGGCTTCAGCAACAACAGCCACTCTTAACTTTCTCTTAGACGCCTGTATTGTCGGCGGGGNAGTGCAACTGCTTCTAGAAATGCTGCATCATCAGCCAGCCTTCCTAGCAATCACATGACCTACCACAGCAGTCTGACAGGCAGGCAGAGGTGGAAAAAGGGGGAAGGGGCCAGAGAGGAAAAAGCCCATCTGTGATCATGTTGTTTGAGCATGAAATATATTAAGGCACCTTGTCAACAGTCCTCTCTGTTTAGGGTCAGTTGAAATGTGGGGGTGAAGGGCAGTGGGTCTGGCCATATTGTTACATAAACACATGCTGTAGAGAAAACTGTTAAGCAGTGGTTGTGTATGGTTCACTGGTGGAAATGGCAGTGCAAGGAGAGTTGGATTAAATCCCCAAAATCTTTAGAGTGATCTTCAGATAAATGTTAATTTTGATGCAGAAAACTGGATTTATTTTTGAAAGCAAAAGAAGTGAAAGAACACCAAAGTAGTACACCTTCCATTCTCAGGAATCCATTATTTTTGTAACATAGCAAATTAAGTCACTGCAGAACAAACTGTAGTCTGTCCTCTTTTGGCTCCTGAATATGGCAAGTTATCTGATTTTTAACCTGTTACTAGCTCAGGACTCACTGTTTGCCATCTTCAAATTAGTGGATTTGAAAAACAGAAATTATAAAGGAGGGCTGAGAATGAATTCTGACATCCAGGGCAGAGATGAAATAATATTTTGGCAGATGACCTTGCACAGGTGAAGAGGGAGAGGGAAAAATAGAAGGGTCTTTGTTTTCTTAACAGTTACATGTGAAATTCTGTGAATTTAAAGTAGCAGCAGAGAAGTACTGGGAGTCTAAGTGTCTGAGACAGCTGAAGTTGCATGTTAAATTGAGTTTATGAGACTAGTCTACCATTTGTCACCTGCACTGTCACAGTCAGCACATGTGATTGTGTAGGTGAGTGGGGGTGTATGTAAATAATAATTCCCCTTTATTTAATATACATTAAAACTGAAAAGGGACAGAAATATGAGTTAGCAGAGTGCTACAAAATGTGAAGTTAATTATGCAGTAGTTACCCTCAGCATTCCATGTTTAAAGTGGTTTTGAACTGCTTAAGTGCAGCAGTTACTGCAGACTGTGATTAGATAAATGGATGCAAATAGTAATTGTAACTGATAAATGATTGATGATGGCTTTATATGTTTATCATTATATACTGTTGTAAACACTTTTTATTCAGTGAGGATGGAGTCTGGAGGAAAATTGATTATATATGAAATATGGATTCAAACTGTAGTGCTTTTAAGAATATAGAGGGCAAATATTGTAGGGCCAGTGCAGAGTTGTTACCTGAGGAACTGGTGACCTTTGCCATTGAGCACCAAACATCTGCCAGAAGATGTCCAGAGGCTGGATACAAGTGCAGCTGTGAAGGAAGTTTACAGGAGAGAGCCTGAAAGTAGAGATGGGGAGGCTGAGCACTGTTGAATGATGGCTTTTGGTGCTCAAAAGGAGAGGAGATGCCATTTCTCTTTATTTTTCTGTTGCTCTCATGGCTTCTGCCTTCTTTCACAACTTTCCGATGTCCTGTCTCCTGTGGATCTATGAGATATTTGTAATGCATTATTTGACAGCCACAGAGTGACTGTGTCACACCCATGTTGTAGGAGCCGTTTGGGACAGAGCGAGTGTGTTTGGATCACTGGAAGTTGATGGGAACAAAGAGACAAATATGCATGTCTCTAGAAAAACAGGGTGGGATAAGAGGTTTGTGCAGTGTTAATAGTGCTATAATTCTATTTGGTTTGTCTCCTGCCATTTGCTAATTATTAATCGCAGTAACAACATTTGTTAGTTGCATTAATTGAAAGAGAATTTTATTGCAGCAGTTTGAATATAATATCAGCTCTTTGTGTGTCAGAAAATGCAAAAAGTAACCTGTGGTAATTAAATTACAGGTCAAGTCTTCATTCTGCATAAATTATTCTATTCACTGAGGAAAAAAAATAAGCAGGATATTACCAAAGAAAAGGCCCAGACCATTAGCAGCCTCCACTCCCTGCTCTGTTCATTTCACCGGCAGTGCTGAAATCTGTCTGTTACTTTTCCTGTGGTGTTGTAGAACTAACAATAAACTTGCCATCTTTTCTGTCATGTGCCTGCCCTTGGGCTTGTACAAAAGAAGGGAATTAGGTTGTGTTTTGTTGACCTTCTAGATGCAAGGGAAATGGTAGTCCTGTTTCCTTACACATCAAATGCTGCCAGGCTGTTGTCTGTGTTAACCTTTGTGGAGCACCCTGATGTGATCGTTACCCTAGTGCCAGGACACAGATGTCAGAGAGCATTGAGAAGGGATAAATTGGAGGTGCCATGCAAAACAGCTCAGCTAAAGACATTTTTCTCCTGCACTGAAGAAAAGGTATTCTGTATGTGTTTAACTACTTAGCTGGTCTGTGAGTCCTGTAATTTGCTTGGCCAAACAGAACTTCAAAACAGATGGTTTCTAAATTTGGGGGAAATAACTATTACAGTACTTTTTCCCTGTGCAGTCTGCAGTTATACTTTAGTGCTGAAATAATTTGAAAATTAAACAGGAAAATAAAATTTGGATCTTTACCAACTGAATACTAATTTCAGGAACATACAGGTTTTAGTATGTATTGGATTTTTGTCTGCACATTTAGCCTGTGATTTGTTTATGCTCTGATTTAGTGCCTCTTGCTGCTTGCTTGCATAAGCACTACCAAATCAGTCAACTGGATTCACCAGAGTATTTAGCCCCCAGCTGCATTTGCTCATAAAAGGAGGAATGACAAGATTCCTCCTTTGCAGAGGAGGAAGTGGAGAAACAGAAGGAAGTAATTCATTTCACTTACACAGCACCTGCCACCAGTCACCTCTACAAGCACTTTACCAATAGTGAGTGCACTGCCTTGTGTGGAAAGCATTTCTTTGTGAGAAACTGCTTCATTACCAGTCTCTTGATTGACGAAACTGAGGTACAGAGCATTTTTCTCATCCAAAATTGTAAGTGAGCTAATCAAAAGGTAGGAACCTGAGTATCCTGGGCTTTGGGATTAGTTTCTCATCATGATAGATATAAATTATGGCAAAGGAATTAATTATTTTATATTTAGGAGGTTTTTTATATCTGTGTATTGTTATTGCACATAGTCAATATTTTCAAAGCGTATCTAAGAAAATTATATTTAGGAACTCTGCCTTTCTCTTAGAATATATGGTCATGTTGTACATGTCCATCTCTGAATATAAAGAGGGTGGTGTCTAGGTGTAAAAATAGAGCTAAAATTGGTTTTATGAAAAGCTAAGCACAGTATTTGGTCTCTACTTCAACAGTACTTTAACTATTAGTTGTCAGGGTGAGAGCACCAGCATGTTCCCAGGTAGCCTTTGAGATAACTCATTACCCAAGAACAGGAATTTTCTTGGATTGGGGATTCCTAGAGGGAAATTTAGGTCCATGACTCATTTGATTCAAGTCCTTTCTCCTTCAAGGAGGCACCTGCTATGCCCAGCCATACTCTGCTGCACAAGGCTCAGTTGGGCTGTGGAGAGCACTGCCACAGAATACTGTGAACCACAGCAAACACAGTGATACAGTCTCCACTTCAAGGAATCCCTAAGCTGCAGGTTTTTGAGGAAGGGTGTGCTGAGGAAAATACTGCTCCATATTGCCTGGTCTTTTAAGTTCTTTCCTAAATACCTCTTATGGAGCATTGCCTGAGGGTCCTGTGTCTGTGTCCTACCAAGATAAATCCTTGGGATGACAACAGAGGCTGCTTGTGTGCTCTTTTGACCTGTAGAGTCCTCCTGAGAGCGCAGATATGGTCTTCTAAATATGTTTGGGCTTCTTTCCAAGTTGTTTTGTCCTTTACCCAGATCAGGGATTTAGCTTTTAAACTGAAATTATCCTTTCTTAGACAGAGGACAAGAATTATATGCCCTTCTTCAGAGAGCGTTCCCTTGTACAATGTACCACCTGTACTGTAGCAGTATGTGTTTATCTCTGCTGAAAACATCTAACCTGCTACATGTTTTTTACCATCTCTAGGCTATTTCTACTAGTGAAGCTTTAAAATACAGCCTTTGATTTGTTGCTAAATTGTCAAACTCAGTTGGCAGTTGAGAGCCTGCCTTGGCATTTTAATAGGCTTTGGCTACAAAGGTTTCAGAGTAGGACTTTTCTCCTTTACTTCAAAACCTGCTTTCTAGTTGGCATTTCTAAAGGCGGTATTGTACATCTGCAGGCACCAGTGGAAGTGGGTTTATGGGCTTGTAGTGTGGAGTCTCAAGCAGAGAATAAGATGACTTCCCTTCATACACTCTCCTGAATTTTCAGACTTTTTAACAAGGAAAAGAGTTTGGGTTCCTTCGGTTGGTTGTTTTGTTTGGTTAGGCTTTTTTAAAACTGGTGCAGTTGTTGCTTCCCTGCCAGAGGCTTGTAAGTAAATACACATGTCACAGAGTATGAAGCTACAAAAGTGCTTAAGGTCTGAGCTGTGACCGTAGTTAGTGGTTTATGTAACAGAAAGCAGTTATCTACTGCTTTTTCATTAAATGCTCTTGTTGGGCTATGGTTGCTGACCATAAGTGCATTCATAGCATCTCACCTGACAGGTGGAAACTCCTCACTGCTTTCCTTACGTCCTCTTTTTGACTTTTAATTCTCTTCAAATTCATTCCATTTGTATCTTCTCAGATGTATATCATCTCTGCTGGCTCAAAGGGAATGCTTTTGGGCAGAATACAGCCATAAAATAGGTTTTTGACTAGCCCATGTTGCTTTTAGAGCTGTAGGTTTTATGTGAATCAGTTTTAGGACTGAAACTGCAGTTTGGATGTTCCATCAATACCTTCTTGGCATGTTGCATCACTGACTTGAAAGGCAAAACTACATAATAGCCACTTGATCCTGCTTTCTAAAGACTGTAATGTCTCTTTCTTTTGCTTCAGATACAGTCGCAGCTGGCAGGAGCATAAGGTTCCAGAATACTTACCACTGCCATTATGACTTTGTGGCTTTTATGTTACTAGATAACATTTATATCCAGGGTAATGGAAAAGGAAGGTGAGTGAAACATATTTGCACATATTACTAGCAATACCCAGTATTGACAGGTTGTATTTTATTCTGAAGGAAATGCCACTTTTGCGGGGGTCATCTGATGTTATAATTTGCAGCTTAATTGGTCATTGTGATTGTTAGCCTGTTGTGTTATAACCAAAATTTCAAGATACTGTTTGTCTTGAACTTCCTTGTCATGAGTTTACATCTAAATCTGTAAAATACTTCAACTTAAATTTAGAAAGCTAACTGAATGGTGCTATATGAAGCAAAATGTGTAATTTTCCACATCTTTCTAAAAGAGCCTGTTTTTTTAGCACCTGTCTCCAAGGAATGTCAGGTGGATGATATCCTTCACATTGATAAATGTAGCCATCACCATGCAGAAGAGAACTTTCTCTCTTCAGTCTGATTTTTCATTCAGATGCTTTGACTAAAGCATTACTGAGCTAATGTAGAAAATAATTGAAGGGATAGCCAGAAAAGGGTTGTGAATTTTTCCCATATGCAGAAGAGAAGCATTATGGATATTAGTTTTGCCTTTTTTTTTTCTCCCTTCAGTCTGGAACATGTGCAGTCTATTCTCTGCAGGAAAAGATTAAAAAAAAATGAAGAAAAAGAAACTCATATGGTCTCTTGTGAGTGGAGACTTAGATATAGATATATAGAACATGGGAGTTACGGAGAAGTGGATTCAGGTTATCAGGGTGATTTCATTATATAATAGAGTAATATACTTTCAAGTAATTAATGATAAATTTTGTTTTGAAGTAGATTATACCTTTTCTTTCTGTTTACAACACCTCATTCTGGCAGAAAGCTTATTTGCCAAATCTAAGCCCCTGAGGGTAAATACCTTGTCACAGAGTCACAATCATTAAGGCTGGAAAAGAGGCCCAAGACCATAAAGTCCAGCCTTTGATTGAATACTACCATGCCCATTCAACTGTATCACATCTGCTCATTTTTTTAGCACTTCCAGGGATGCTGATTCTACCATGAGTCCCAGGTGAGAAGTAGAGTGGTGACTGACCTTGAGCATATCCAGTCTCTAGTCCAAAAGTGCTGCTTCTGATGTAACTGCCTTTTTGCAGTGTTGAGATGCATGAAAAACACCATTCTCATCACATATTTGCCTGTTCTTTATGCCTCTGCAGCCTAAATTACTCTGTCTAGCCACCATTTCGGTACAATCTTATCTTGGAAGAGAAATGGCCCATGACTTGAAAGTTAAAAAACAAATATGAATGGTTCAGTCTCATGAACCCCTTACAGAATGTTAGGAGATCCTTTGTGGGATATAAAGGCAGTGCTCTGCTCAGCAGGATAGTGAAAAGTCTTGGATTCCAGGAATCAAGTTGCCTGTAGTGGGTTAAGTTCAGGCGGAAACACCAATGATG
>WBMY01002476.1:0-52592 GCA_013397315.1 Donacobius atricapilla
GCACTGCAACCCAGGACAGGATGAGCAAACCTCAGCCCATCTGCTCCCCCCACATTTCCAAACCTTCTGTGAGAACAGCTGAAAGATTGCTTCACAAACTGGAACTGCTGCCGTCATCTCATGAAACATCAGCCCCTGCTCAGAGCCAGCTCCAGGCCAAACCCCCCGTGGCATCTGCAGCTCTTTGAGGGAGGTTTAAGCTCTTTCCCCTAGTGCAAGGACCCATCAGAAAACCTGGGCTTGCCGTAATTTTCAGGAAGTCTTAAATTCTGCCCTCTGCAAGGTTTCCCAGGTCAGGTATACAAAGCCTGACCTGTGTGAATAATGGTTTCTGTGGTTTACAAGCAGCTCCTAAAAGCTTAATAATTAAGAAAGTGCTTGTGGCTCAGTCCAAATAATTCTGTTGATTTTTCTCAGCTAGTAAAAAATCTGAAGTGTTTCTTATCAAATCAAGATTTGTTTTGGTCCATAGGGAATTTTTTTCCTGTTTCTATTCCCATTCTTTCAGCTAAATTTAAAAGGTGAAAATTTAGAAGTGGCAATCTACTTGGAACTGAAAAATCATAGGCATGAGAGGAACCAGCCCTGTGCCTAGGTTGGTGAAAAAGTTCAAGGGGCCTATTTTTACTCCCTCAAAATTGTTTCCTTCTGGAACAATTTGCAAAAACAGCCTGAACTTGTGCTATTTATGAATCTTCCAGAATGTTTCAGGGAAAATGACTTATAGGTCTAGCCCAGGTAAGTCCAGCCTGCCTTTATTTCTCCTGCCAGTCTCCAGGTATCCATGATATTCCAGTGGATGCAGCAAACCCTGTCTGTGAGTGGTGTGACACCCATTCCGTAGGTGATTTTTCTGGCCTTTCCTGTTTTTCTGGCTAGGCTGGCAGGAGAAGAGCCTTCCTCTGGGGCTGGGAAGATGAAAACAAGGGAAACTTTTACTGGTGGTTCGAGGCATCCAAAAAAAATCATTTGTGTTGTGATTTGGAGCCCAGAGGTGTGTTTAATAACGGGCAGCTCAATGGGTGCATTCATCTGGCATTCCCTGGGTAGGGAAGGGCTCTGGGATTCTTGGAGGAGAGGTGGAGGTGGCACAGCCAAGGATCAGCCCTGGCCTCACTCCTGCTTCATCCCTGTCCTCTGCTCGGATGTTGGAGCAGCCTGGGAGGAGGGAAATTGAGCCAGCCCCTGCCAGGTGTCCAGGGAGGGAACACATGAATCCCTGGGCTGTGGAAGTAAAGCAAAATAAGGTTAAATCTGGATCAGCTCTGAACCAGAGAAGGTGCTTTACCTCTCTGCTTGTGTGGGTGAAGCCCTTGCAGGCAGCAGGGTTCCTTTTCCAAGGGATGGAGGGACAGGACAAGGGGGAATGGCTTCCCACTGCCAGAGGGCAGGGATAGATGGGTTATTGGAAAAATCCTTCCCTGTGAGGCTGCTGAGGCCCTGGCACAGGGTGCCCAGAGCAGCTGTGGCTGCCCCTGGATCCCTGGCAGTGTCCAAGGCCAGAATGGACGGGGCCTGGAGCACCCTGGGACAGTGGGAGGTGTCCCTGCCCATGGCAGGGCATGGGATGGGATGAGCTTTAGCATCCCTCCAACCCAAACCATTCCAGGATAACAAAGCCAGGATTTGAATTTGGGCTCCATAGGGCACTAGAGATGAAAAACACCTGATTGTTAGAAATCAAACAGGCCAGCTGGAGAGATGTCCTGCACAGAGCAGCCTCCAGGTGAGATTATCTGCAAGGCAAAATCCTCCCAGAGTTCAGCTCCTTGGCTGGAGTCAGGCGTAGGGAGAGCTGGATCCCTGCAACCCCCTGATAGGAGCACTGGCTTCATTTTAGCTGAATTCACACTGTGAATTACCACCAGCCCCTTGTTAACCCTCACTCAGAAAATGCTCTGTCAGTTCTTACCCTATCCCAGAATGTGCCATCTTTGATTTCTAATTATCTTTTTACTAGCCTAAAAATAAAAGAGGGGGGTGACTTGGGAAAGCACCAGGTACATTTGGCACTGAGTGGAACCGTGAAACATCTGCTGAGATCTTCTTTTAGACCCACTGGGTTCTGCAGGAGAGCTAAAGCTGCACCTGGCAGGAATGAAGGAATTCATCTGGAGATGGGAACAATTTGCCATTCAAGCATAGGGAGGGGGAAGACAAGATGAGAGGGATCCTAAGGGGAGAGGGGGGAGAAATTATTTTCAAATGGAAGTTTTCTGTTAGAAATGTCCAAACTGGATATTTCTCCTCTTGCAAAGTTCTGGCATATCCTTTTTGAAAGGAAGCCTGAAACCTTTTGAAGAGAAATATCAAAGGAAACACTTCTTTTCTTTCACTGACATTTTTCACAAAACTGAAATATATTCCTTGACAGACTACAGAGTGATCCAGATCCTCCATCCAAATGCAAATGGGCGTTTAGGAGCACTTACCAACACATCAAAGAGCTCCAGGCCAGGCCTTTCTTTTTACTTCCACTGCAGCTGCTGCCATTCCTGTCAAGAAATGTGAAAATAGAGCAGGGAAAATGACTCCTGGTGTGTTTTTTTGGTGCTTCGGAAGAGCTGCTCTGCATTCCCTTTTCTGAGTTATTTGCTGGCTAAAATGGCTGGGCTCAAGAAAGGCTCCGGCTGGGATGTGGGTGTTTTTCCTTTTGGGAGCCTTTGGGAAGTTCTCTCTGAGGGTGTTGTGGCAGATGGGGTGGGGAGCCCTGCCGGGTTCACACTGCACCACTGGCAATCCCGTATCCCAGGAAAACAACACCACAGCAGGATGGAAAAGGACGAGCAAAGTGACAGCAAAATGTCCCGGTGCTGCCAAATTGCTGGGAATGGGGGTTGTCCTCAGGAATGCTGTCCTGGAGGAGGAGATGGAGAGGACCCATCCGGGCTGCCCCGTGCCATCCACAGGTATTGCTGCAGACTGGAAACGGGCAGGGAAAATGGGCAGCAACATGAAAAGCTCATCTTTCCTGAAAATTCGTGGAAATACCGTGCCCTAGGGCAAGTTTTTCCCCACTGTTTGTCAGAGGGATGCTGTGACTTGGAAGTAACTGGAGCAGAGGCTCAAAGCACAATGTGGGGGTTTATTCTGAGCAACTCCAAGTGCACCTGAGGCTGTAACAGGGAAGGTTTGTGCCCCGTGGAACTAGAATGGGAAGAGCCTGTAAATCCTCTCTCTGCACACCTATAGAGAAACATCAGCAATAAAATATCACTCCTTCTTTCCCAGGGATTGCCTGCTGCAACTCCTTATCAGCCACGTTTTCCCCATTTTGTTTAAGCTGAGCTCCGAGTTGGTGCTGAATTATCTTTGCAGTGTTTGATAAGGATTAAGCAGAGGTTGTCCTGAAAATCATGGAGATTGTCATTCCAGAGTACCCATTTCTTGCTTGTTTTCATACAAATGAGATTAGAAAGACCAGAAAATGGTTCTCTTTTAGGGGAGAAAAATCCAGCAATTTGTGTCAGGTCTTGTTTGCTATAATTCGCCTGACCTTGTGCCTGATGTTTTTTACCAGCTACCAAAAGGGGAGCTGGGTTTACTGAGGACTTTTTCCAGTGTATGGAATCTCCTTTGTTTTATGTGTGTGTGTCTATATATAAATATATATATGTGTGTGTGTGTGTGTGTATTTTTTATATTATTGAGTGCGGCGCAGGACATCAAACCCACATCGTTTTTTTCCCCCTCCTAATGCCATATCTCTGTAGTCCTGTTTTTTTTTGAGCTATTCCAAGAATGCTGTGGATGTCTGTGCTGTGGATGGATGGAAATCTCTCCTGTCAGTGGCCTTTCCAGCTCCTCAGTGGTGGCTGTAGCATTCTGGTAAGCCCTCAGCAGCTCATACCAAAGCAAGATGGGACTGTCTAAGGAAAGACCTAATCCTTACCTCTGTGTGTCCACGTGGAATAATTCTAGCAGGAGAGGAGGAGGAGATGGTGGGCAGTGGTCCTTAAATCCACACCAGTTCACAAAGCCTCACAGCAATATGTGAGAACCAGTCCTGGGACAAGTTTCCAAATTGTTTAAGAAACTAAGCCCTAAATCCCATTAGGATTAAAGGCTCTGAGGCATTTGGGAAAATGTTACCCTTTGGGAGCCAAAAAGAGCCATGATTTTAGGCTGCATCCTCCAACCTTAGCAAAGGATTCCCTGCGTCATCATTCCAGCCAAACCCTGCCTGCTCTGGGCACTGAAGTTCTTTGCTTTTTCCATTCATCTCTATCTGAAGCTGTATCTCCCCAGCAATGATCCATTACGTGGGAATGAGCTTCCCAGGAGGAGTTCTGATGCCAGAACACAGAACAATTCTGGCTTTTCTCTGTTCATTTTTCAACAAAGGTCTGAAAAACTTGAAAGAAGAGGGGGAAAATGTTAATCAAACTTTGCCATGGGACGTTACTTCCTGAGCAGGCTGGAGGCATTGGATGGATCCAGACTTATGGTTAACCTTTCACAGTTTTCCAAGGTGTTTGGGACCAGGATAGATTCAGGTCACTGTATCCATGAGTAACCTGGGACAGTGGAAGGTGTCCCTGCCTGTGGCAGGGGCTTGGTACTGGATGAGCTTTGAGGTCCCTTCCAACCCAAAACATTCTGGGGTTCTGGGTTTCTGTGATTCTGGGACTCTGGGATTCTGGGGTTCTGAGATTCTGGGATTCTACGGAACTGTTTTGGTGTGAAAATCAGGTTATCACAGCTGCCTGGTTCTCAGGTTTTGGGTTGGGACAGCAGGAGCAGCTCATACCCCTCAGAGAGCCTCCCAGGACATCACAACCCCTGATGTCACCTCATGGAAGGGTTGGGAGATATTCCTGCCCCAAAAATCCACCCAGGATACACTGGGACATGACCAGAAGCCTGGGGAGCCTCTTTTCCCAGCTCCACCAAGCTCTGATGGTAACGAGGATCTGCTTTTATCTCTGTGGGTATTAACGCCACTATAAACTCCCTCACACTGGAGTTCCCATAAAAACAGAGAGGTGGGACTCCCGAGAAAGGGACACTTCCCAGCTCTGGAAACAGTGCAGAGGGGGTTTTGTAACAGCTACAACCGTAATTTAAAGAGAGAAAGAGTGGTATTCCAACTATTTTGTCTTTAAAAGGAAATACTGAATAACTTATGGATAAGACATTAACCCAGCCCTCCACCACTGCGGTTGTTAAAGAACCCTCGGCACTATTTGCAAGTGGGAAGGTGGAGGGTGTTAGTCTTGGATTCCTGCCTAAATTCCAGTTTGAGGAAATGCATCCCAACTACCTAAAGTTCCACCTGCGTTTTTACTGGGTCTGTATTCCCAGCCATGGATCAATAGGTCTGAATTTCTCTGCCCTTCACCAGGGAGAAAACAGCTAAAGCTGCAGGATGAGGCTGATCCAGCTGGGAATCTGACATTCCTTCTGCAAAACCCTTGCTTTTCGGGTAGAAATTATGGATTGTATCTCAAGCTTTTATCTTTAAGCTTGTTCAGAGGTGGAACAGGTCTCGTGGTGGAAACCTGGGATGCCTAATTATCAAAAATAGAGGAGGAAAGGGACCAGGAGGGCTGCGAGGATCCACTCTGGTCACATCCCAGAATGGTTCCTAACGCAGAACATTCTCTTGGATCCTCACATCTACTCAAGACTGGCCTCACTGCCAAAACTGTTTTTAATTACCCTTCCAGAGGTTGTTATCACTAACAGCTCATCATTTTAATGGGATAAATGTCCATCCCTCCTGCAGCAGGATCCAGCGTGGCACAGGCACTGCTGCATTCCAGCCCAAAGGTGGCCACACTGCACCCACAGAATAAAGTGATCCCTGTAAAACAAGTTAAAAACAGTCCTTCTGGATTGAAAATTGAGATATTTGAAGACATTTATTTTATCTTTCTTTTGTTTTAAAGATCACATGCTACTAGTGTGTGAAAAGGCATCATTTTTCTTCCCTGGAGTTATTTATGATTCTAATCCTGCTCCACCCTGCACGTTACAGATTGTGAGGATTTTCAGTGAAACCATTATTGCTTTAAAAAGCAGATCAAATCCCATTTTCCCACCCTTTTTTTTTTTTTTTCACTTTGTCTACTCTGCACCCCATCACGGGCACGTTTTACTGGCAGGAATCAGTTTACCTTCACAGCCATTCCCACAAATACAGTTCAGGTTCCAGAGCATGCAGGGAACTGTAAATTTGAGGAACACTTTGTATTTGGATATAAATCTTTTTTTACACTTTGGCAAAGCATGTTTCACCTTGTCTTCATGAGTAATGATGTGCTGTCCTCTGCTATCCCAGTTTTGCATTTCAAATCCACTCCCGATGATTCCAAATGCTCAGGGGGGTGGTGGTGCTGCGGTCCTGGTTTTGCAGATGACAATCCCGATATGAAATGAGGTTAGGATGGATCTGGTTATGCCCCTGGCACAGGGAACAGTGGAATTAACAGGAACATTTATTATTTGATGGGGCAAATTAACTGTGAGGGTGCTGAGGCCTTGGCGAGGGTGCCCAGAGAAGCTGTGGCTGCCCCATCCCTACAAGTGTTCAAGGCCAGGTTGGACAGGGCTTGGAGCAACCTGGGATAGTGGAATGTGTTCCACGGGATGATCTTTAAGGTCCCTCAACCCAAACCATTCTGGAAATCTCTGAAATATCAGAGGAGGAGTTTTATTGAAACAAATGCTGGTAGGACTGGAAGCAATGGGGGTTTTTCCGGCTCTGCTGAGACCTGTGGCAAAGCCTGTGCTGCTTTTGTGAAAGCTGTAATTTAGTTTAAAGGTTTTTATGGCATCTCAGGCAAAGGACTTGGTGGCTGAGCTGCAGGAATGGCTCCCCAAGAGCCTCCAGTCTTGGCTCGTGCTCAGCGGCAGTAGAGTAGGAAGCAGATTTAATTCTTGCTGTTCCATCATGGTGGCAGCCCCCGAATCCATGTCCCTGACCAGTCCATCTTCCATCTCAGTTTCAATGGGAAGGTGTTTCCCATCCTCCTGAACCCCTGCAGATGGATATCCCTGACCCAGGAACTGTTTCAGCTGGACATCAGCAGGTAGTGGACACTGCCTGCCCAGGCTTTCCCATTCCCACTCCCACTGAAGTCCTGCTGCATTAGTGCTGTTCAGCTGGAAAAAAAAAGGAATAGGGCTCCATGGGCTCAGGCCTGGCTGGGCTAATTGTGGAAGGACGATGTTAGTGTCTGAAGAGAAGCCAGTAGTATCCATGACATGCACAAGTGCCCGCTCTGCCTCCCTCTTCCCCTGGAGCCAGCCTGTTATTTGTAAGAAGTTGTCCATGTTTGAATCAATCAGGGCTCCTGCCCACTGAGGGGACACATGGAGCAATCGAGTCCAGGTGGGAAATGTGTGAGTTCAGGAGTGCTCTGAGAGGCACAGCTCCCAGCAAAGCTCGTGGGGAAGCACAGACTGTGCTGGGGTGAATGGGGGGAGCTGGGTTTTACATCCTGTCCTTTTGCAACCGAGACATCGCAGGGAGTTTGTGCAACCAAGGGGACCAGGCAGGTCCTTCAGGCGTGGGGTTGGAGAGGGGAAAATGCTGATGGTGCAGATGGAACTCCCAGGATAAGGATTGAATGGCACAGAGAGAAAGGGGAATAACCCAGGAGAGAAGGCTGCAAAGGGCTCCAGGACTGCAAAGGGCTCCAGGGGCTGCAAAGGGCTCCAGGGGCTGCAAAGGGCTGCAGGGCTGCAAAGGGCACTGGGGCTGCAAAGGGCTGCAGGGGCTGCAAAGGGCTGCAGGGCTGCAAAGGGCACTGAGGGCTGCAAAGGGCACTGGGGCTGCAAAGGGCAGTCGGAGCTGCCAAGGGCGATGCTCCACAAAGTGGGAGGAATTCTGAGCAGGATTTAATGATGGTATGAGACACCACTTGATGGAGATGCTCTGCTTGGAGCTCCTGCTGACCTGGTGGCCTGTCCCTTTCATGCACACACAAGCCCTGAAGTGCAGGAANCAAAGGGCTGCAGGGCTGCAAAGGGCACTGGGGGCTGCAAAGGGCACTGGGGCTGCAAAGGGCAGTCGGAGCTGCCAAGGGCGATGCTCCACAAAGTGGGAGGAATTCTGAGCAGGATTTAATGATGGTATGAGACACCACTTGATGGAGATGCTCTGCTTGGAGCTCCTGCTGACCTGGTGGCCTGTCCCTTTCATGCACACACAAGCCCTGAAGTGCAGGAACTTTCCAAAGACCACGGATGAGGCACCCATGGTCGGTGTCCCTGCCCATCTGAGGGAAGTTCTGGCTCAGACTGGAGTGGAAGAATGTTTACTTCTTAAACTGGAGCTCACACACGAACCTGGGCTCCTGGAGGGTGGAGGAATCAGCCAGTTGGTGTGTTCAAGACAGAAAATACCTTTGGGCAAAGCACATTTTTGGGTGAGTCTGCAATTCTTGAGCATCCCATGGGATGAGAGACCTGGTACTATGGATACCCATGAGAGAAGGGGGATTTATCTTCACGTGGGAGCTGGAGGTGGCATATTTGAGAGCAGGTTGAGCTGTGAGTGTCTCGTACAAGCTGATGTAGCTTTCAGACTAGAATAGGTTTCCATTTTCCACCTTCCAGGCAATCACGGAGGAAAGAGATTGTCTCATTTTCTCGTGCACATATATCTCGTCTCCCAGTTGCCGAGGCAACACTGTATATGTTTGCAGGCTGGAAGGAACTGGGGATGGAAAATGAAGCCAGGGAGTGGACTGAGGAGAGAAGTCCAGCAGGAATTTTCCCCACGACTTTCGTGGCCGGTTGGCTAGCACTAATTTAAACCGCTCTCCCGGGATTAGTCACCAAACCTGAGATTTTCATTTTTTATTATTTTAAATCAACCGCAGTTGCTCCTGGGAGGCCGTTTTTCATGTTGAAATTAACCTCGTGGAGATGTAGCCGGTGGGGGCTGCGGGATGGGAGCCAGCAGGGAGGGGAATTCCATAGAAACACAAACAAGGTACAACATCGTGCTCCGGCCGCTGGAAAGCTGAGCCCCCGGGGAGCAGCAGCTCCGTGGCAGCGCAGCCTGCTGCGTCCAGCCTGATGGGAGGCACCTGGATACCTGCGTTTTCCCCATGGCCACTCAGTGCATGATCCTGCTGTGTCTGCAGCTCCAGGGATTGTGTTTTTCTGGATGCCTCAGGCACAGGGAGAAGCTGCTGCAAGGCTCACCTGGAAAACCCCTGCACGCAGCTCCTCGTGCCAAGGGGGGATCTTGGTTGCAACTTTGAGAGTCCCATGGCACAACTGGAGGTTCTTAGAATTTTCTTTTTCTCCCAGGTCTGGGGTTCATCATTTCCTGGCAGATCTTGCTGCCGCTGTGCCACCGCCTCGAGTGTGCACTCGGGGTGGACGCTGCCCCAGATTTGGAGCATCCCTTGGGCAGGGAAAGGGAGTGAACTCTGGGGGATGTGGGAACAGGTTTGTGGATGTCTTGAAGAGCTGAAGGAGCACATTGTTGAGAATAATTAGTTTCTCTACGTTCAGGCCTGCTGCACTGCTCAGAAAGTCACAGAAGCTTCCTGCCCACTCCAGAGAGGTTTCTGGGGATTGTGCCTTTTCAATTCTTACTGATTTAAAGGTTTATTTGTATTACTGTGAGGGTGCCCACAGAAGCTGTGGCTGCCCCATCCCTGGAATCGTCCAAAGCCAGGTTGGACGGGGCTTGGAGCAGCCTGGGAAGGTGTCACTGCCCATGGCAGGAGGTGGGACTGGAATGGCTTTAAAGTCCCTTCCAACCCAAACTCTTTGGGGATTCTACCCTGAAGCCTGAGTTGCCCTGGCAGGGACAGAGCCAGACCCACACAGGCACCTCCCATCCATCCTTCCCGTCACTGTTTCCCCCAGTCCATCCGCACTTTGACCCTCCATGGACTGTGTGTGTGATGAAAGAGCCCCTTCAGCTCTTCAAAGCATTTGGGGGGATTTCTCCAGCAGAACTGACCTTTTCTCTACCTCTTCCCCCCCACACCCCTGCCTGCAAAAGGCAATTTGTGCTGCGACTTCAAAACGCTTGGCAGAGGGTTGGTATTTCTGCTTCCCCCAGCTTTTCTCCTCTCCAGCAAATAAATAAGGCAGGAACTTCACAAGGAAAAGGGAAGCAGTGGAGGTGGCAGTGCCATTCCTGCTGGAAAGCTGGCATTCCCCACCTCTGCTAAATGAGGTTCAGAGAGGACATTGGTATGTGTATTTCTGATCTCACTGTTTGATTTCACTGCATCGACGTTGGGTTTTGCATCCTTTTTTGTCAGCCACTTGTGAACAGACTTTTAAATAGAAAAAAACTGCCCAGGAATTGGTGTTCAAAAACCCTCCTTGCACGTCACACAGGATTCAATAAGTGTGGGTAAGGAGATGCTGATGCTGAATTCCCCTGGGGTATTTCTCCAACCTCCCCTTCCCCTCTCTGCTCCCTGGGCCCTTCCCTGCTGGTGACACTTGGCTTTGGGGCAGTGTCAAGGGGGCACAGAGGGGTCTGTCTGTCCATCCTCAGGGAGAACAGGCTGAGAGGGGTGCGGATGTCTTGGAGCAGCATATGGAGGGTGCTTACAGCCAGAGTGTTTTCAGCTGTTGGGAAAAAAGGCTGTAAAATGCGATTCCCACAATTCCTACCCTCTGGGTTCGGACTACATCAAATTGGGTATTTTGCCTCTGGCACAAACCACAGCCTGATGTGCCAGAGGATGGTAAAGCCCTCGCTTAATCCCTTTAATTGCTTAATACCACAGCCAGCAAGGAAATGCATTCTGATCCCGTTAATCTTTGCTGTGAAAGAAAAGCTTTTGTAATCATATCCATAGCTCAAAACCCCCTGTTCTTCCCATAGCCTAAAAACACACCCTTCCCTCACCATCACCAACAGCAGCACATTCAGCAGGTTAATGGGAGAGGAAGAAAATGCTGGTTTCTGTCTTAAAACCCCTCAAAAATATAAAAAAGAGGTGAAGCACAAGGTCCAGCTCAGCAAGAGGTGGGAGCAGGATGGGCAAGGCAAAGGGGCTGCCCCCAGTTCAGGGGATGCTCCAGGGAGCTGCCTGGCTCCCTGCCACGGTTTTTAGCCCCTCCAGTTTCCAAAGCAGCACACTTCATCCAAAGAGGAAGAGAGGAAAAGCTGGGAGGGAAGGAGGGAGGGTGTTTCTGGTATTGAGCAGCAGTGCAGGGCTATTTCTCTCGGCAGCTGACAGTGTAAATGCATTTCCTGGCAGGCAGCTCGCTCTGTATTAAAATTCTTGATGAAGATTATTAAAGTGTGTTTATGAAAAGCCTGCGAGTGCTTCTTGGACTCCGAGCTGCCTTTTCAGAATGACATGTTTGGGTGCGGGCTGAGTGCTCAGGGTTATTAAATCCAGGCTGGCCAAACCCACCCGCTCCACTGGCTCCAGGTGGGACCTGCAGGAAACTGGATGGTCCCAGCCTGCTCAAACAGGGACCCAGTGTGGGGTGACTGTGGCCACTGCAACCCCTACCTCATCCCCAAAGCCTTGCTGCAAATGTCTTTGAGTGTGTTACATGATTTGGGGATGTGCTTCTGTTCCCCCAGGCGGGTCAGGGGCTGGACTGAGGTGCACAGGGATGTTGGGGGGCTGTGGTCACTCCATTTCTCCCGTGACAGGGCCCATGGGGGCAGCTGCAGTGGCCACCCCTGCACTGGCGCCAGCAGAGCTTTTGGGAGCCGTTCCGTGCTGGAGACAGAGCCATCAAAAGCTAGACACGGACAAATGTCCCTGTGGCAATGCCACCTCCTCTGCTGGCACCTGGAGGCCCTGTCACCCTGTCATCCTTGGCCCCAGCTGCCTTTTCTCTACGCTCTTCCCTTCCCAGCCTGAGGTAGGGTTTTTTAACGTGGGAGACCAGGTTGTATATCTAAATATATGTCCTTACCAAAAAAAAAGTTTCCAAGAACAATGGTGGAAGGAGCCCAAAAATGTGCTAAGAAGGATGAATGCATTAGGATTGGAGTCCAAGCAAAATATCAGAAGGGTGAATCAGAAAGAAGTAAGGAAGGGGAAAGAAATAGAAACGTATGGAGTTCTTAAAAAGCCATTTTTTCCTTTTAATGTTAATGGCAGCTTTTCAATTTGAGCTTTGAGTGCTGGAGAAATGTGTCCACTGCTGCTGCCTGGAGCTGTGCTCTGAGGGGATGCAAAGGCATTGTTGCAGTGACACGTTCAATCTGGTGTCAATCCAGCCCCATTCAGAAATATAGAATAGTGTGGTTGGAAGCGACCTTTGGAGGCCACATTCTTAGAGGAACATCCCTTGTCTCTTTCAGGGTTTTCTCTGGGGTTTCCCTCTTGGCTCCTGCTACCTCTGGCTCGTCTCTGTAAAACTTCACATGAGTTGAGCATACCCAGCTGGGGGGTCAGAGGCAGCGTGCCCTGGGCAAACCTGGCATTGTTCCCCTCCTCCTTCAAGCTCTTCCCCTTGGAGAAAGGTGAATCCCACCTGATGCCAGAGATCCTGGTGCCCACAGGCCATCCCATTAGTGCCAGGACAAGGGGGAATGGGTTCCAGCTTCCAGAGGACAGGGTTAGATGGGATAGTGGGGAGAAATTCTTCCATGTGAGGATGGGGAGGCCCTGGCAAAGGGTGCCCAGAGCAGCTGTGGCTGCCCCTGGATCCCTGGAATTGTCCATGGCCAGGTTGGACAGGGCTTGGAGCAGCCTGGGACAGTGGAAGGTGTCCCTGCCCAGAGTGGAACTGGATGGGTTTTAATTCCCTTCCAAGCCATTGTGGGATTCTGAGTGTTAATTGAGCAGGTCAGCAGCCCAGCAGGATAAAACATGCAGGGGCTGCTGGAGGTGCAGAACATTTCCTGGAGCAGGGACAGCCCTGTGTCCTCTGCAAGTGGCATCACCCTGGGGTTAGGCTGCTCTTCTGTGTCTGGTTGTGGTGTCTGGTGGTTGCTGCAAACTCGAGCATCAGCCTGGGTGTCCTGGCAGATCTCTGTCCCCTCTTGTGCTTTGGGCAGGCCAAACCCAAGCTGTCTAGTCCCTTTGTCCTAGGGTGACGTTAGGATGTTTGCATCCACAGTCGTCTGTTGGGTCTGAGAGCAAAGGGGAGGGAGAAGGGCACAGTTTGTTTTCAGAAATGCTCCTCCTCAGGCTGGCCTTGAGTGTCGGGCTCTGCAACACACAGACAGAGGCACAGGAGGGTTTTTTTCTTTTCTTCCTTTTTAGTTAGTTAGTTTAGCTAGCTGAGGTGGAGAAGCTTTGGTTTTTTCGCTTTTTTTCTTTGCCTGTCCTAGGAACTGTTCAAATCTCTCTGGACTGAGGACCCGGGGGAGCACCTGGGACCCACCAAGATCTACCTTGCACAGCAACTTTCCCCAGTGCCAGAGGGACTGAGAACAGAGCAACCACCTACGGGACAGACTCCTTTTCTAATCTGTCATCTCTTCAGAACGGCTCCAAGTTTCTGTCATCTGGTATTGTTCAATTTATTGTGTTGGGCAGTGCTCTGTCTGTCAAAATAAACAGGTTTCTTTCCACTTCTCTCTCTGAGGAAGTCTTTCCCAAACTGGTTGGGGGAGTGGGCGGGAGGCACCCTTAGGAAGTTTTCTTCCATATTTGCCCTTAACCAGGACAGCCTTATTTCTGCCCTTTTACTGTTGGATCTGTCCCTTCACTTCTCCCACAGCTCAGACCTCTTCCCACATTATCAGAGGTTCCAGCCTTGGGAATGCTGATTGCTGAGGGCAGATGAAGAGGCCAGAAAACAAATATTGTAATAAAATTGATTTTGGTTGCATGAAAGGGGAAGAACAAGGGTCAATGAGGATGGAGTGCTGGCTGCAGGCAGAGATGGGAGGAGAACTGGGACACTGAGCCCAAATTCATACCCATGGTGACTGTGACATCCATCAGGGTTAAAGACAATCTGTGTCTCATTAATCATCTGATATAAACAGAGAGAGACTCACTGGAACAGAGCAGTGTCACTGGATGAATGGCCTGGAGTTGGAAAATAAACATTTCAAGCTCTGTCTCAGCGTTTATTTTTGCTAAATACCTTCTCTGCACCCGGCTGTTCTGCTCACACTGGGGAGCCACTGCCCCAAACCCATCCCCAGGAGCAATGCTGGAGCCAGGACTTGGGATGCTGGGTGGGGAATGCACCAAACAGAGCGCAGGAAAAGTCCTGGGGCAGCCACAGGAGACTGCCCCGGGTGCTTTTAGGCTTTAAGTGTGAGCTGAAGGGTTTCTCTCTTGGTGTCACTCAGGTTTTAGCAGGAGGGAAGTGCAGCAGCATGGTTGGGCTTGGGCAGGATTGCATCCTTGGAATCCCAGCCTGTGGTCAGCTGTGACCCAGGGCAGTGGCACTTGTGTCTCCATAGATGCTCTCCACGTTCACACCCCGCTGGATTTCCACAAACCACAGTTGTTTTTTCTTCAAACCTCTCATTCCTGTTGAGGTTTTGTTCCCTCCCCACTTCCCTCTGCACAAACCCACCAAGTGCAGTCTGGAATCCACGCTCACCCCAATATGTCTTTATTCTGATTTATTAATGTGGTTATTGTATAGATGATTAGAGACATATCTGGGGAGACTTTACCACCTCAGAGCAGACGTGTAGCTGTTACAGAGCAGTTAATCCTTTCCAAATATGGTTTTAATCATGCCACATTTCACACACGATAACTGTCCTATTCACTGTAATGGATAGCTGGCAACCTCGGTAGAAAGAATTTAATTTCAAGCTTTTTTTTTTTTTTTTCCCACAGGCTCATTAACTTCTGCTGCTCAGGAGACATTAACAAAACCACAAGTGGATGGCTCGGCTCCGATATCCAACCCTTCCACATCCCGCAAGGATCCCAGCTGGTGCATTTGCTGCACAAGGATCTACTCAGGGCGAGGGATTTGCTGAGCCCTGAGCAGGTGAGTGGATTTTGCTGCATCAATGGACCTGCCACCTGATTATTTTCGCCATATCTCAGAGCACCTTGTTCCACCTTTGCCATGCTGCCTGTTGGGGTTGCAAGAAGCTGGAAGTACAACATATCCCCCTGGCTGTGACATCAGGAATAATAAATTCCATTAGAAATGGCATTTTGGGCTTTGGGTTTCTGCAGGTGAGAAGAAAACAAGCCCCCTTCCACTCCACCTCCCCCAGCTCAGCTATGCTCGGTAGGAAAATAAATGACATAAACGCTGGCTTTTCCTGTGCCTGCTGACTTGACATGCCATCCAGCCTGGTTCCCATCCATCCCATCAGCCCTTCCCCTGGATGGGCTGCTTACAGGAGAGGACAGGTTGAGAAAAGAAAGAATTTCCACTGAATTAAATTATTTTAGCTGGAAAAATAAACTCTTGACGCCGCTCGCAGCCAGTGCCTGCCTGGTGCCTCCCCAGGAGGGGCTGCCATGCAGCAGGAGGGCTCCCTGCCATCCCAGCTGCCCCGTGCTGAGCCAAGGGAATGCAGACGTGTGGGACCCCCTCAGCCCCCCGGTGTCGGGGTTTTAAGAGGGACCACTGGGAGATGCCTTAAAACCTGATTTATTGCTCGTCTTCTACGGTTTCATGAAGGGTGAGAACGTCTTCACCACACAGGCCAGGAGTTCATGGCCAATGGTCACAAAACCACAGGTTAAAAGGGGTTTTAAAGGTTTATTAGCCAATAATCTACTGCCACACAGATTGTTTTAACTTTCACACCAGTGGCTAATTAAACTCCATCACACTTCCCGCTGCAATGCAGGCTTCTTTATCCAATCATATAGTGATACACAGTCCTGCAGAACTACCTTCAAACTTCTTATTGCCTTCAAAACTACTTCTGTATCTTAACTTTAAAACTTTAAAACTCTCCACTGTCGTTGTTCAGCACACAGACACACACACACTCACTTTGGTGAGAAGGCATGAACTGTTTATTATCAAATCTGATTCCATTTTATAGTATTTCTACAAAGGCCAGGGATTGGGGGAGAAGGTTGGCACCTCTCCCCATCCCATTGGTCAAGACAACTGTCCATCAGCTGTCCATAGCTCTAAAACAAAGAATGTAAACTACCTACACTTAAGGAAAACATTGCTTCTATTTATAACACCCGTGTGTGAGAAACAACCTAAGAACTATGAACTGTGAGACACAAACTGAAGGCTGAAAAATCAGGGCGACGCTCCACTACCTAGCTTAACATGTTTCTGCTTAAACTACAAACCCGCATTCTTGCTCATGGTCTCTAAAGCTGGAAGCCTTTTCCAAGACCTCAAGTCAAACCCTGTATTCTCTGCTGTGCTTGGGCCTGCATGCACGAGCTGTTGAGAATTTTCCGTGCCTTGATTTCCCACACGCCGGCACCCCCTCGCCCTGTCCCCGGTGTGCCCCTCATTCCATGTGTGCTGGCTGGCAGGGAGGGAGCAGCAGCCTTTGGAGCGCCCTGGCACGGAGCCATCCCCCCACCACTGCTGGGAGCCCTGCCTGACCCCCTTTTGTGGCTCTGTTGTGTCTGGGGTTCCACACTGAGGGGGTTTGTCCCTGACACCTCCCTGCCCCGCTGCCCCCAGCCCCTGGGCCGAGGGGGCTGCCAGGAAGGACAAGGGGACATTCTTTGGAGAACAGTGGGAGATCTCACGGCGGGGCCGCCCTCGCCCACACTGCCCTCCACACCTGGGTCACTCCGGGCATTTGTGGGGCTGTCTGTGGCACCACGAGTGAGCTGAGCACAGAGGAAGGATGAGGAGATGGGGTCAGCGCTCGGGGATCGTGGGCAGCAGCCAGGGAGATGTGACATCCCACTAGACCCTTCTCCAGCAGCACTGCAGGGCTGGGAGCAGCCCAGGCAGAGAGGGTTAAGGGCCTGAGCCATTCCCAGCTGGCTCTGCAGTGCCCCACTGGCACCCCACGTCATGTGGAAGCCCCCCAGCCCCACGTGCTGTTTGTTTTGGAATGAGGGAGGCTTTGTCTGCAGAGTTTTCCACAGTCCACCTTCTGAACTTCCCCATTCCCGGCCTTCATCACACCCAGCAGCTCCCAGCACAGCCAAATATTCTGCTGGCCAGGTGCTGCTTCCATGCCTGACCTCCCCACAGTGAGTGGGTGGGATGCTGGGCCAGACCTCCCTTTCCTGCCCCTCTCCCCCGGATCCCTTCCAGCACGGCTGTTTCCACTCTCCTTTTCCATGAGATATCGCCCTGCAGTGCTTCATGGATCCCCTGCGAGGTAACGAGCTCTGAAACGCTCCCTGGTGACCATGGCACAGAGTGTGGAGGGTACCGGGAGCCTGGGGGGGATGCAGGGGCTGCAGGGGTGAGTAAGGATGCCCAGGAGTTGCTGTGGACAATGTGGAAAGAAAAGGGGGAAAAAGCCCCTAAGCCCAGCCAAGGGTGCAGTTCTCTCCACCCATGCAGACCTTTCCTCTGTGAGGTGACACCTTTACTGTTAAAAAGTTAAAATGTGCATTTTGGTGGCTCAAATCCCAGCAGGAGCAAGGTCTGGGGAAGGGGGGGAATGTGAGTGAAGCAGGGCTGAGGGGGATTAATGTCCCCCCAGCTGCCTGGGGCTGTCAAACACCGTCTTTGGGCTAGTGCTGGGCTCTGCGTAGGGCAGAAAGTGAGACCCCATTCCCTCTGCCTCTCCTTTTAATTTCATTTCGATCGCCTCCGTTCCTGCTGTGGGTTTGATTCACTCTCAGATGTCTCAGAGCTTCTCAGTGAGTTTCACAACCAGAAATGTGTTTTCTAGTTTGGCATTGGAGATGCTGCTGAAATTATTCAGCACATGAAGTAAAGTAGCCATCAGAAAATTCAGAGATAGGGAAAACTCGGATAGGGATGGGGATGGGGATGGGGATGGGGATAGGGATAGGGATAGGGATAGGGATAGGGATAGGGATAGGGATAGGGCTAGGGATGGGGATGGGGATGGGGATAGGGAGGACCTGGATCAGGGTTAGGAGTGCCAAGAGCAGCTAATGTGCAAACCCTCTGGGATTTTTTCCCCTTTTTTTTCCTGTTACATAAAGCTCATCCCAGGAGTTTTTCCCACCGGCTTTCCTCTGCGCAAGCAGGAACTTCCCGAGGGCGGCCGACTTTCCAGCGCCGCTTTCCAGGGGATTTCTCTCCCTTTTCTGCAGAACTGCTCTCCCTGCCTGCAGCTGTGCAGCAGGGATGGTGCAGGGCCAGCTCTCCCCCGGGCCTGTCTCAGCAGCAATTAAGCTGTCGGCAGCGGCGCGGGCCGGGCAGCCTGGTGCTGGGGATGCGATTTGGGAGGCAGAGCTTCCCCTGCATCCCTCCGTCCCTCCATCACCGCCCCGCCGTGTGCCAGGAGACAAAGCTGGCGCTGCTCCCACCACAGGAGCGGCGAGAGGCGGCCAAGACGTCTGGCGAGGGGGAAGAGGCTGTCTGTGCACACCCAGGACAGCCCTCCACAGGCCCTCTGCGCTCCATCCCGCTCCCCAGCCGTGTTCCCAGAGCCCGGAGCAGGCAGCCTGAGCGTTGTCTGGGTCTCCATCACAAAGGAAAACCCTAAGGACCGGCAGCCCTGCAGCAATGCATGTGCCAGAGACTTTTTTGCCCCTTCCCAACAGAGCCTTGCATTGTGCGTGGGGAAACTGAGGCAGGAGCTCCACAAGCCCTCAGTCTCACCGGCAGAGTCCCTCAGTCCCACAGAGGGTGCGGAAGAAATAAGGAATTTCCATCCTGCCAAAAATTCAAATGGTTCTGGCTGTGGGGGTCATCTTTAAATATAGAAGCTTGGAATTTCACCTACAGAGAAATATTCACAAGAGGAGAAATTTCCTCTTTTCTTTACAAGTAAAACTGGATAGAAGAGAGGAATAAGGCACGGCAGAAGGCCCTGACCCTCCCCAAACACAACACTCTCAGAACCCTGAAGAAGTGTTCTCTGAAGAGGTTTTCATCAAACCAAAATGTGCCTGCAAAATGCTGTCTGGTAAAACTCTATTCAGCTGGAAAAACACTGTCTAGCTTTTCCCCTTGAAGTTATCTCTCTAGACCTCATACTAAGTCTTATTTTTTCACTCCTTTCTGAGATGGCCTCCACTTCTCCATCTCAAGGTGCCCACAAATCATGATTTGCCTCTTTTTAATTTCATTTCGATTGCCTCCGTTCCTGCTGTGGGTTTGATTCACTCTCAGATGTCTCAGAGCTTCTCAGTGAGTTTCACAACCAGAAATATGTTTTCTTATTTGGCACTGGGGGTGCTGTTGAAATTATTCAGAACGTGAAATTAAGTAGCCATCAGATATCTCTGAAAAATCAAAGATAGGGAAAACTGGAATAGGGATGGGGATAGGGATAGGGATAGGGATAGGGATAGGGATAGGGATAGGGATAGGGATAGGGATAGGGATAGGGATAGGGATAGGGATAGGGATAGGGATAGGGATAGGGATAGGGATAGGGATAGGGATAGGGATAGGGATAGGGATAGGGATAGGGATAGGGATAGGGATAGGGATAGGGATAGGGATAGGGATAGGGATAGGGATAGGGATAGGGATAGGGATAGGGATAGGGATAGGGATAGGGATAGGGATAGGGATAGGGATAGGGATAGGGATAGGGATAGGGATAGGGATAGGGATAGGGATAGGGATAGGGATAGGGATAGGGATAGGGATAGGGATAGGGATAGGGATAGGGATAGGGATAGGGATAGGGATAGGGATAGGGATAGGGATAGGGATAGGGATAGGGATAGGGATAGGGATAGGGATAGGGATAGGGATAGGGATAGGGATAGGGATAGGGATAGGGATAGGGATAGGGATAGGGATAGGGATAGGGATAGGGATAGGGATAGGGATAGGGATAGGGATAGGGATAGGGATAGGGATAGGGATAGGGATAGGGATAGGTTAGCAATGCTCTCAGCACACGACGCTCCTGGGGAGCTGTAAAGGGATGGAGACACTTGTGCTCAGGGAAGCAGCTCCTGCCTCTTGTCCTGCCATGCCCTGGGTCATGAGGGTGACACTTGGGACCTTTCTGCTTCAAATGTTTTCTTATTTGGCACTGGGGGTGCTGTTGAAATTATTCAGAACGTGAAATTAAGTAGCCATCAGATATCTCTGAAAAATCAAAGATAGGGAAAACTGGAATAGGGATGGGGATAGGGATAGGGATAGGGATAGGGATAGGGATAGGGATAGGGATAGGGATAGGGATAGGGATGGGGATAGGGATAGGTTAGCAATGCTCTCAGCACACGACGCTCCTGGGGAGCTGTAAAGGGATGGAGACACTTGTGCTCAGGGAAGCAGCTCCTGCCTCTTGTCCTGCCATGCCCTGGGTCATGAGGGTGACACTTGGGACCTTTCTGCTTCAATCCTTGTCTTTCTGGCACATGGTGGGATTTTTGGAATTGTCCTGTGCAGGGCCAGGATTTGAGCTCGATGATCCTTGTGGGTCCCTTCCAGCTCAGGATATTCTGTGATTCCGCTCTGTGTTTCCTGTGTTACTTCTGTTTGTCCTGGTGCCCAGGGAATGCTGGGGTCAGGAGGGGCTCTGGCCCTTTCCAGAGGGCTTGGCGAGGGATGAAGAGGTATTTCTCTATCAGCTGCTGTCACTGGAAGCTCCAGGCTGACTTTCTCGTGGGAAGAGCAGACTTGGTCCGTCCGAGTGGCCCCTCCTGTGTGTATTTGTGCATGTGATCCTGACTTCTCTCCCCCCAGGGCAAACACTGGCCCTGGCTAAGCCCCTGCTGCCCATCCTCGTGGCCTTGGCAATGGATGGGAGCCCAAGGTGGGTTCTGAGGAAGGAGGGAAGGAGAGGTCTGGCAATGCACTGGAGTGTGTGATTTCACATTTCCCCTTTAAGGCTGGGGATGCTTGAAGGACTGAAGAGCCCAGCGGACCCCAGAGCCCCCAGTGCAGCTGACAGCTCGGCTGGAAACAGATATGGTCCCATCCTGCCCTGGTGTTGTTGTTGGCAGGCAGGCCTGGCGGCCTCCAGGTTGCATTTGTCAAGAGCACAAGCACAGGAAAATTGTTCTCATCTGAACAAACACCATCAGTTGCTGCCAGCTGTTCCAGTGCCCCAGCAGAGGATTCACGTGGCTGGCCCTTTTCCCCAGCCTGGGCTACTGGTTGGACTGGCAGGCCAGAAGGATTGTCCCTCTCTAGGGGACGTTTTCAGGGGGTGTTCTGTTGCTCGTCCTCCCTCCAACTTCCATCCAGGTGAAGGACTGGGGTCAGTGCGGACACCCTTCTCCTCTGCTCGCCTGTGACACACAGAAGGGTTCCGTGGCAGGCTTGCACTTCCCAGAGGGTGGGAGGATGGCAGGAAGGTTGGAGTGAAAATTCTGCAGCCAGCTTTGCCTCACGGATGCATTTGCAGCAGTTTGTTGTGCTTACTTCGCACTGGAATGATCAGTGTCTGTGTCTGTGCAGGCTCACATGTGACTGCTGAAGGACACAGCCAGCTCCACCCCACAAAGCTCACGCCAGGGAATACCCTCTGACATCTGCCTCTCTCCAAACACAGTCACTTTTACCCTTCTCTCTGCTTTTCCTAAAAAAACCCAGCTCCTGTCCAGCCTTTGGGACCTGTGCTGTAGAGCCTCAGGTGGGGGGTGCAGTACAGCTTGTGTCACTTTTAGGAGCTGCATGAAACCACCAGCTAAAGTATCTCCCAGAGATAAATGCATGGATGCCTCCCCTCCCTCAGCCTCTCCCCGCAGGGAGGACGTGGTTCCCCGGGGCTGCAGAGCAGGGCCGTGCTGTGAGCAGGGCCATGCTGGCAGCTGTGCTGTCCCCGAGTCCCCAGCCAACCTAAACAGGGCCGAGTGACCCAGGAACATATTTTATTTTGTATTATAATCTTGTCTTCTCCTCATAGCTGCTGCCTGCTGGGTGTCTGCTGCAGAGGAATTTCTGTGCCCTGAGAAGAGGGTGGCTCTGGGCCCCAGGGGATCTGCCTGGTTGGTTGGGGAAGAAAATTTCTTCTCTTTCTCTTGGCCAGATCACAGAGCAGAGCTGTGCTTCTTTGTGTGCAGTGGGAACATCACCAGTGTGGGACGGGATTGTCTCCATCCCTGTTCTCAGCCACGCTCAGGTTTGTTGCATGGTGGGTGTTTTAATGGGAAACCTTCCCTAAAAACCCTGCCTGGCTGCAGCTCAAACCAGCCCTTACTCCCCGCTCTCGTATAGCTTCGATCTGCTCCTAATTGCCAGAAAAAAAAGCCAAACCCCACCTGCTTCCTACCACCCACAGGCAGCCCACCAGGCCCACTCCTCCACTTTCCAGGTTTAAACTCACCTCTTATTGCTGCTCTCTCTGTAAGGCATTTCCAAAGTGTCTGACAAAAATCAAATCCTCAAGAACCTCCCTGAAGTGGAAGCCTGCAGCTCTCAAGGCATGAAGGATGTCTGCCGCTTTAGAGCATCGCAACCTCTCTGGGCACCTCCTGGCACCAAGGGATGGAGGGGGCAAAAAAGGCCTCCAAGCTACTTAAAATGTAATTTTTCCTCCTTTAGACCCCACCGTGGGTCTCTCATCAGTGCAAGGAAATGCATCTGCGTTCCTCTTTTACTGCTTGCTGCTATTCGGTGATTAAAAAACGGGGCAGCTGGGGCCACTCATTCTTGACCTGGAGGAAAGCAGGAGGCTTATAAAAACTCTGAGTGCTGCAAGAATTATGAGGTAATTAAAAAAATCAGGCCAGAGCTGGGACCACGTCAATAAAAGCAGGAGGAACTGATGTCAGCCCCATGCAGGATGTGGGGACTGATACCTCTGCCCTCTGCTCCTGGTGCTGAGCCCCTGGTAGTGCTGAGGCCTCATGGTTCCCACTGGCAGGGATTGGGGAATTCAGGACACAGAACAGATTCTGGGGCTGGGTGGGCTCTTATTTCCTTGGTGCATTCTGCTGACTTCAATCCCTCTACACAAATGGAAATCCCGTGTGAGACTCGGCAGTTGATGTTTTATCAAAGCAAGATGAAGAGCCACTAAGAAAGCAAAAATCAATATTTAAGGGGATGAGGATGGGTTACAAATCACCATTTTGGGGGTTAAGAGGCCTGGTTTTAAGGGGGAAGAATATTTTTCTGGTCAAAAGGTCATAATGATTAAACCAGGGGGGGAAAAAATGGGGTTTGTTTATCTAGAATTTATCTAACCCAATTTAATCCAAGACTCAGCTTGGTTTTCCTTACCTGACAAGAAAAAGGACAGAGGAATCATCAGGAATTAACATGCGGTGCCTTTCCATTTGTCATTGCCATGATCTGATTTGGTCTTCCCAAAACTAAGGGGGGATAGGGGTAGGTTGGCAATGCTCTCAGCACACGACGCTCCTGGGGAGCTGTAAAGGGATGGAGACACTTGTGCTCAGGGAAGCAGCTCCTGCCTCTTGTCCTGCCATGCCCTGGGACATGAGGGTGACACCTGGGACAGACGTGCTCGGGTGGGGCTGCTCAGGACTGCCGGGCTGGGGCTGGAACCTTCCCCTGAGGTGTAAATGATTTCTCATGTGCACGACAGGGAGTGAAGCCTCTTCTGTGCTTCCTCGTAGGAACATCCCAGAGAGCCAGCACTGGGCTCTTGGGCTGTGCTGGGAGCATTTGCTGTCATCTGCTGACAAAGTTTAACAAAAGTGGAGGCAAAAAATCTCTGGGTTTGGGTCTGTGTTCACAAAGCTCCTGTTCAGCAGCTTTACTTAGCATTGGTCATTTATTTACTTGTCTGGAGTGGTGGCTGGATTGGAGTGATGCAAGCTGCTCCTTTAGGACTTGGAATAAATCCTGGGGCTGCCCCAAATGTCCAGAGAGGGTCCTGGGGTCCTGCCCTGGGTTTGGGCTTGGTCTTCCCTCCTGACTGTTCATCTCTGCCTCCAAAGAGAGGGAAGCAGATGCACTTCAGGTGAAGTTACACGACCCACAGAGGCCAGCGGGGATCATTCGGGAATGATTTTGTTGTGGCTGGCTGCGTCGGGGGCACAACTCACATCATTGCTCTGGGACTCAGTACGGCAGCAGATGTGGAGAGGAAGGATTTGTCTCCTGAGGGGACAGCGCCCCATCCTCTCCCCCCTTGCGGCAGACGGGAAGGTGCTCCCCATCCCTGCTGGGTTCAGATTCCCCAGGTGCGACATCTCCACTAAGCTGAGCCATGTCTGCTTTCACGGCTCTGCTGCAGCCCCCAGGCTGGCACTTGGCTGCCAAAATCCAGCGCAGCAAGTGCTGGGAGCCTCTCCAGGGAGCAGCTGCCTCCTCCGGGAGCAGCACACTGCAGCTTTTTGGGAGCATCTGCCCCCATCCCACAGTCCTGCACGGATCTTGGGTGTTATATGCCAGCAGTGCTCAGCTGCTCTGCCAGACTTGGGAATTCAAGCCCCGCTTTTACCAGCCCTACCAAGCACATTCCCACCCCCACATGACCCCTCCGGTGTCCCTGTAACCACTGCCTGACAAAACCCCTTTGGGGCAGAGAAGGGAAGGTTTCCCCTCTCATTTCTGGCCTCATTAATAGATTCTCCCTGTCTGGGACCCATCTGGAACCCAAGCTGGGACTTTGCCCTTGAGAGACTCCCAGGTTTTTGCTCTCCTGTTTCCAGATCCCTTATTCAAATATAAGGCCTTAATGAGAACGGCACAGGGAAGAAATCCATCCTCACTGCTTTGTTTCCTGAATATTTTCCTCCCAGCTGACAGTATCAGGTTGGTGGGTGTGGGTTTTTTTCCCCTTTTATGAATGAACATAATACTTTTGCAGAAAGGGAGGCGTGAGCTTGGATGTTTTCATCTTCGGATTTTCGTGATCATTAATAAAGCCTGCAGTGCTTTCTGTAAGCATTAGCCAAATGTTTGGGATGTAACAGCTTCCTAGTGGAAAAGGGGATTTTTTTTCCAAACCACGAGGTTTTACAAAGATGACACCTTGTTCCTGATAAATTCTTTTCACTTTATTTCCAGCTTTTTGTCCTGCTCTTGTAAAAAAACTTGCCAGGTATATATTTAGACACATATTTATCATAGCGTTGCCTGCTTTAAACAAATGGTTAGTTAATTAAATGAAATATTTCTGCCTGGTTAAGAGAGAGAAAGTGCAGCTATTTGTCACTGAAAGGGATTTTGCTGTGAGCTCCTCTTGAAGCCAGGCTGTGCCCAAATCGGGTGAGCATGTGAGATTTGCCACATCTCCCTGGTCACCCCAAGCCTGGGCAGTGCAGGAGATGGGGGTGCCCAGGAGTCAGAGTCTGCTCTCCTGAACCCAGGGCAGTCTCATCTCCACCTTGTGATGAATCCCAGCTGATTTTCCAGCCTGAGCTGTCCAGCCACTCATGCTGGATTATAAACTGGAACTTTTACAGGCTGTATGTGGGGTTTGTGGCTTCCTTTCCCTCTCTCTGTCTCCAAAGTCCATGATTCTTAATAAATCATCCTCTAGCCTGAGCTGAGTCTTGCTGTTTTAAGTTTAACTAGATTATTTTTTTGCTGATAAGCCAGACTTTGAATTCTTCCCAAGATCACAGGTTGGGACCCATAATATCATGGAGGAGAGACTGTTCATGGTGATCCATCACATGCAGGGGGAGCAGCACCCAGCTCTCAGCTTTCCCTTAGATCAGCACTTAAAAGCACAGCGCTTGTATCTCATGGAGCTGGTGGGAGGGAAGAGTCAGGGCTCTCACCAGATACATGGAAAATGAACTGGGATGACAGGAAAATGTTGTATTATACATTTATTTCTTGCACTGTATCAGTGCCAACAACTTCCTAAGGCTTTGATCCTGACTTCCATCCAAACAGACCCAAATCCACCCAAGGGTGGGATTGAAGCAGAGCAAAGCATTGAGAGAACCTGCTACACCCTCTGGTTGTTTCCCTCATTCTTCTTTGCCACCACCCTGACAGCACATAAATTTATTTTCCTTGACAACTCCAGGCAAAC
The DNA here is from genome assembly GCA_013397315.1 of Donacobius atricapilla. Lineage (NCBI taxonomy): Eukaryota > Metazoa > Chordata > Aves > Passeriformes > Mimidae > Donacobius > Donacobius atricapilla. The sequence continues at coordinate 25,853 of WBMY01002476.1, forward strand.
GTGTCACGTTTTCAGATCCATCATGATCCCATCCTTGTTCTCCCAGCCAGTGCCTGAGCTCCTCTCCCAGCATCACTGTTGTCTTTGGCCTCCTCCTCGGAGCCCAGACCAGCTCCTATCACATCCCACAGAGGTGTCCAAGTTGTGTTCCTGTAGGATTAACCCTGTAGGATTAACCCTGTAGGATCAACATGGCACAGGTCACCCTGGGATCAGAAGGACCAGCCCTGCTCTGGGCTTTCCTGGAATGAGGTGGGAGGTGAAGGAGTCCTCCTCGAGGCATGCCATGTGCTCACAGCCTGTGGAAAGAATGGATTAACGAAAATTAAAGGTATTCCTGATGAGAGCAGCCGGGAGGAATGGTCAGGATCTCTTGGAACCCTGGGGGATGAACATTTCAGGCTTTCTGTGCCGACAGGCACTGACCCTCAAGCAAGCACCACATTTGACCTGAGGCCATGGAAAAGGCTTCCAAAATTGAGTGACAGCACTGGGGTTGTGGGTGTGTAGCTTGAATGGTATTGTGTGATCTCACAGGGTGAAAAACTTAGAATTTGGGGGTTTAGTATATAGGGATATATATATGGAGAAATATGGAGGATTTAGGGTGGTGTCTAAATCCTTCTTCTTCACCTTCTTCTTCATGGTTTCAGGTGGTTTTTTCCAATTGGGTGAAAGGGTCTGCATTGCGACCCTTGTGTGCTCAATTACTGGGTCAGAAGTATAAGTAATATAGGTGTCACATTGTTATTGGGTGATTAGTGCTTAAATAACCTTGGAAAGAGTTAGAGACAGAGCCATTTTCTACCTTGCTAGATAGAGCTCACAACTGGTGAGACTGTGCTATAGATAAGAATTAATAAACACTGAGTCTGAACATGAAACTGTGACTCCTGCGTATTAATCCTGTCTCTAACACAAAGAAAAGAAGATAAAAACCTCACAAGGATCCATGAGACACTTGTGTGGCTGTGGTTTGCAAATCCATTTTCCCTCTGCTAACGCCTGATGGGCAGCCCCGTCCCTTCCACCCCAGTCTGTGATCCCCCCCGCCTGACTCATTCTCCCAGTTTAGCCAAAAAACTTCCCATCCCTGCCGTCCCAGCATCGCCCCAGCCCTGGATGGGGATGGCAGTTTTTATCTCACTTGGCCCAGCAGGCCACAAATTCCTGCAGTTCTGGGGTGGGTGAGGGGGGCAGAGCCTTGCCCGGTGTCTCTGCGCTCGGGAGGCAGCTCCCTGTGTCACACACATCACTCAGTTTGCTGTGTTGGGAAATCTGTGCTCCTGCCCAGCTGGGGGCTGGAGACCAGCCAGGGGCTCTGTGGGAAGGCAAGATGGAAGATGTGGTGAAGCTGTGTCTTCACGGGAATTCGTCTTGCTTTTGCTTTTTTATTATTATTATTTTTCTTTTGGGGGGGAGGAATTTTAAGCCACCAAGATGCCATTTTTGTTTTTCTGCAGCTCAGGGAGGTCAGTGGCTGTGAGCTGATGGCATCAGTCCTGTCCATGCTGCCTTCCTGATGCAGCCACCAGCGCTTGCAGCACCAACACCTTCCCCTCAGACTTTTGCAGGAGATCAGACTGGCTGGCAAAGGCTGAGCCCAGCTCAGGTGCGGGCTGTGCTCCTCTCCAGTGAATCCCATGGTAGGGACACTGGCAGCATCCTCTGTGGGATTTGGGGGGTCCTGGATTCCCTCCCACCTCTCCTCACTGCAGCCGTCACTTGGTGATCGAATTCCCAAGGTGAATCCCTCAGGGAGGGGGAGAGCCTCACCACGTATCTGCTGATGGATGTGTGTTTTCCTTGGCCCTCTCTGCCTCGTGGCTGCTGGATAGTTATCTGAGTGATGAATTCATCTGCACAGGGACCCCTGAATCGTGGGGCAGAGGGAAAGCATCTATTAGAGCAGCTTGGCGTGAGGGAGAAGGAATAACAAAGAGGAGAGGGGTGGTGGTTGCACACCAAAGCCGTGTTTCTGCTTTCCAAGCCCATATTTTTCCCAGTCCATCTCCTAGATTTCATCAGGCTGTGGTGAAAGCAGGCACAAGCCAGTGGTCTGGTGTGTTAGAGGCTCTGCAGGGAGAGACAGAGTTTCTGAATTCCAGCCACGTGGAATTCCTCCTTGCCTGCCCTTCCATGGGGTGGAGAGCCCTGCTCTTCCATGGAAAAGGATCAGCTCCAGGCCACTGCCTGGGGAATGTGACAGGGGACATTGGTGTCACAGCCTGGATCACACACAGGGTGCGAAAACCCCTGGCTGCCTCCAGCCCTGGTGCCAGGCTGCTCCACATCCCTGGTGGAGCCAGCAGCTCCCAGCTTGCTGAGCTCACAGATTCCAGCAGCAGGGAGAGAGCTGAGACCTGAGCCCTCATCCCTGTGCCTGTGCATGCAGAGGTGCGGGGGGCTCTTGAGGGCCTGCACAGGTGAGGATCCTTCTTCCCCTAAACCACCTGGGGCACGCTGCCTGCTTGGATCTGGAGCCTTTGCTCAGGACTGAGTGCCCCAGCAGGAACCTGAAGTTCACGGAGTGGGACCATGGGGCTTTACATCCCCTGTAAGGAGATGCAGCAGTGATCTCTGTGACAGCTGAAAGCCAAACACCCCTTAGGAACAGCAGGATGGCTTGGAGCTGGATTTATTTCAGGAAATTGGTAACATGTCTCTGATGGAGAGAGGGATGGAACAAATCCAGGAGAGGGATGCAGGGCCAAGCACTCCTGGGACATTAGGAAGGTGCAGGTAGGTATGGAGGGTTGTTTGGAAAGAGACCTGGACCCTATTTCTGTGCTGTATTGATTTGAAAACAAGCCCCTTTCTTTTCTTCCTGAATCCAGGGCCCAAAGTGGTCCAACAGACGGGTTCTGGGGAGCAGCCTCTTGCCTTGGTTTCTCTGAGCTGTGACCCCAGGGCAGGCTGTGTGACAGCCAGGCCTGCCAGAGAAAGCAAACCCTCCATCACCTCACCCCCTCGGACTGCCAAATCACAGGGCTGCCTTCAGAACACTCAGCAGATCCCCCTGGATCTCCTGGAGGTGGCAAAGCAGTAGGGAAAAGTGCAGGAAAATGGGTTAAATTTCTTCTTCCCCACAATCTCAAAGTGTTCATGACGGGACCTTTTGCCAGCATTGTGCAATGCTGGCTCACGTTTTGCTTGAACTTTAGTCCTGCTTTAGTCCATGCCACAGTAACCTCCAGGGAAAGGAATGTTGCTGATTCCTGACTTAAACTGTGATCAAAACCTTTCAGCTCCTTGCCAGGCCATTGTTGTGTGTCCTGTCAGCATTGTCCCCAGGGCAAGGGCAGCTGTGTACCTGGGTCAGGAGTGTTCCTCCACCAGAGCCAACACTTCTCCAGCCCTGCAAAGTGATCCTGCAGATGCCTTGGAAAATCAGCACTGCCCCCGTGACTTCCAGTCCCCCAAAACCACAGTGAAGTCTCAGATGTTTGTTTGTTTGCTTGTTTTGGCAAGAGGAAAAAGGGCCAAATTTAAGTGGGGAAATGCATCATGCATCCTTTATCTGGTGTTGTGGCTCTGGCAGGGAAAGCCTTTCCCCACTTCCTTCCCTTATCAGTGAATGGGGTGGTTAATGCAGGAGAGGCACTTGGACAGCAAAAAGCACCAGCTACATGTCAGGCATTACTGCTGCAGTTATTCAGAGCCTGACCCCTGGGCCAGCCAGCTCCAGGAATCCCAGATTTTAGGTGGATGCGCGTACTCACCCAGCTCATCCAGGTGGGAGGTGCAAGGTCTGGTTTGGGGGATTCTTCCAGACAATTTGGCCCATGACTCTCTTCTCTCAAGGCAGGAGCTGGAGGACAGTATGAGCCCACAGGCACCAGAGCAGGCAGGGGTGGAAACCTTCCACTTTTTTTTGGAAAATTGGAAGCAGGAGAGGAGAAAGCAAAGGGGTTCACAGAGGCAAGGAGGGTGCACAGGTGCTGTTCAGATTTCAGCCATCCAGAGCCCCTCTTTCCAGGAAAGGCCAGCTCACACCCAACCTTCCAAGGCCACTTTTTGATGGCAATGATGAGGAGCTGCATGTAACAATCTCAGCTGGCTCTTTCCTGGAAGAAGCCTTTGCTGTCCCACCCTCCCACCAGTCCAGAGCATTCTCCAGGGATGTCTCCAACCCTGCGATGCTTTAAGTTTGAGCTTTCATGGTTTTCAGATTCTACGCTGCCTAGGGATGTAGTTCTGAGCCTCATACTGAGTGTTAGTCGGTTCTCTTCACAGAGCAGGAAGACAAAACAAATCCTTTTCCCGCTGGAGACCAAGGACAACAAGCACAAGTTTCAGGCCTAAAAGCACAAACCACGCTGGGCTGAAGAGAGAAAACAAGAAGGATGGGACTTCATCATCTGAACCTGTAATTGGACAGTTAAACCCCAATATGCAAATGGACCAAAACTTATAAAAATGTGAAGCCTCATGACCAGGGGTCCATTTTGTGACCATTTTAAGTCCATCTTGGGTGTAGACCTGGCCAGGCTCTTGTGCTGCCCAAGGTGTGTCCTAAAGGCCTTTTAATAAATATCTGCTTTATTCTCTTAGCTCTGTCCAGTCTCTGTTCCAGCTCAGCCTTCCCAAGGCATCACTGCCAGTTTTTCCAGGACCTCTCAAGATTATCTACTTCACATGAGCCCAGTTGGCTGCAGCCCAGTGTCCATCCCAGCTGGAGATGGACAGGTTTTGGCAGGAGGGAAAGCGGTGCCAGGTGTTGGAATTGGGCTCTGGTTGGGGTTTTTTTCTCCCTTGGTTGTTTGGGAGTTTTGTTCAAATCGAGTTTAGGAACATCACAGGGTCCAGCCAATCTCCACGTGCTCATGGGCAGAAAAGTTGGGTTTGCACTCAGGAGGAAGGGTTTGCAAGGGGACAAGGAAGACAAATGCTGTATTAAGGACCTTAATTTAACTGCCAGTATAGCTCTGGGTGTGGATCCAGGAACCCTGCTCCAGCACGCCTGAGAGGTTAAAACATTTACTTCTCCATCTCCAAAACCGCATTTTTTAAGCTCCTTTAAGGCATTTTCAGATGAGGTAAAGTCATTTAAATTATGCAGATTATCTAAAGACCCTTCCCAACTTGCCTGCAGTTGGAGAAACCATGATTTATATGGTCTTGGATCCTACAGGTGTCCTTCAAAAAACTGGAGGAGAAATTTGATCTAATAAATCCTGAAGCACTGAGGTGGATTTTCCTATTCAAACCCTGTGTTTGTGTGTTGCAGGTTAAACCAGGGTGTCCAAGTTCTGCAGACTTGCAGAAAGTGGGAATTCAGCCTGGAAGAAAGAACCAACACAAATAAACGCAGAAAAACCCCCAATTCCTACAAGCCCCTCTGTGTATGTCTGAATTAAGGCAGGCATCCCCTTCCTCCCTGGCCTGGGAAGGACCACACTGTTCATCACCCACCAGAGAGTGGCACCACCGTCCTGCCCCAGGCTGGGCATGGCCATTGTGATCCACACGATGGGGATGGAGAATGAATGGAAAATGATCTCCTGTGCTGAGCTGACCACCAGCTCTCTGTTCCCCAGGCAAGGTCCCAGCTCCTGGGTGAAGGGAGCATTCCCACCCCAGGAAATCCCTGCTTTGATCTTCCTAGTGCTGCATTGCTGCTTCTTACAGCTCCTGGATAATTCAGTGCTTTAAAAAACAGAGAGGAGAAGGAAAATATTATTTTCCAGCCTTATTTACTGGGGGTTCATGAGGGGTCTCCCACAAAATCTGCTTGTAGGAGCATGGCAAGGGAACAGAGAGGAGGGAGAGGCTTCTGGGATAGCCAGGCTGTTGGATGATGCTCTCACCAGCTTTGTATTTTCCTTAAACCATCTCAGCCACTTCCTAGAATGGTGAGGGCACAAATCCACCCGGGGTGTGTAGAGGACACTGGGATTTAGCATTCTCCATACCACATTTTGCATGTTCCAGAACCAAAGGACCCCAGAATGGTTTGGGTTGGAAGGAACCTCAACGCACATCCCATTCCTACCAAGGGCAGGGACACCTTTCCCTGCCCAGGTAGCTCCAAGCCCTGTCCAACCCAGCCTTGAACACTCCAGGAACCAGGATATTAGCTGGGTAATAAAAGGAGTTTGAGGACTGTATACAACCATGGACGATGTATGACCGTGGGGAGGTTTTTCCTAGCTGATGGCATCCCAGAATTGTTACAGATCCCATCCCCTCCTCGCCCAGCCTGCAAACCCTGTCTGCCTGCCTCAGTGATGCATCCCACGGCGGTGTGGAGCAGGGAACAACTGTGGGAAAGGAGCTGTAAAGAAAATAATCTGGCCTCATTTCTCAGCAGAAGTGCCAGGAGGAAGGGGATGAGATGAAGGAGATCCGAGTCCTCTTCCACCCGGCCCCTCCAGGGCTCTCATGGCCTCGCCAACCAAATTCCAGTTTTCACACTGGTGCAGCCTGGCTGACTGGGGTGAGGGGCTCTGGTTTGGGGAGAGTGGAGGTAGGACGGGATTTTTGCACAACTACTTTATGTCAACTGCCAAACCCATTTTCTCAAGTTTTCTATTTATTTTTTAATGTACTTTTGAGGGATGGCCAAACTTAGAAAACTTTAGCCCAAAAGGAATTGAATCCAAAGAATTTATGAGCAACTTAAAAAGAGAAGGCAGCGAGAAGAAACTGAAAGCCAGATGTAACTGCGGTTTTAGATGGCTTTTAGTTGAGTTTCAGAGTTTTTAGGGGCTCTGACAGGGAACTGTTGGATTTTTGCAACAGGTCTGTAATCTGGTATTGAGGCAACTGTGAACTTTTGATCACTTATTTCTTGGTCTTCTGCCCACATCCAAAAGGGAGTATCTGACCATCTCTTTGACCTCTTGCTTTTAGATGCTGAGATGAGGAAGAGAACAGCAGAAATCAGCAGAATTGCTATGAAAACATGGATTCAGGAGCTGTGAAACCCCCCAAGCAGCCCAGAGACCTGCTCTTCTTGAATACACATCCTGGGGAAGGAGCTGCAGAGAAAGAAATTATTTAATTAAACAGGTCAGTAAGGCCTCGTGTTATTTACTTCATTACACTCACACTCTGGCATGAAGTGGTCTTGGAACAGCAGCAAACCTTGGCTTTGCTGAGAGAGGATCAGGATAGTGGTGAGCTGAGGAGGAAAGGTCCTTGCCTTAGGTTGCAATGCAAGATGTAAGGTATGTATAGACCTTACACCACAAGGTGACCTTACATCTACAATAAATACAAGGGGTGTATTCTATGGCCAGGTGTAAAACCAGCCGGGGCAGGTTCTTTATCCCTTCCAGGGCCCATCCTCCCTCCAGGGATCTCTGCTGCTCATGGGCCATCCAGGCTCACGGCATGGCTGAGAACATTCCATCATCGATCGGGAGAGGCTCCGCCCAGGGGGAGGAGCCCAGCATTCCTGCCTGGATAAAAGCTGGGATTGGGAACACCAGCACAGCCTGTGTGCACTGCATTCCCAGAGGGAGACCGGACCTATCTCAGCACCCCTGGACCTTCCGAGGAAACTGCACCGTCCTACAGGATCATTGCTCCAACAGAGCCACGTCTGGCACTGCAGGAGGACGGGATTGGGCTGCTCCCAACCCCCTGAGCAATGGGGTGTCAGGCTGTGCTCTGACTCTGGCAGTGGTTTCTTTTTTTGTCTGTTTGCTTTTTTTGTACTGCTGCATTCTTATTTTTGATCTTCCTAGTAAAGAACTGTTACTCCTATTCCCATATCTTTGCCTGAAAGCTCCTTAATTTCAAAATTATAATTCGGAGGGAGGGGGTTTACATCCTCAAGGGAGGCTCCTGCCTTCCTTAGCAGACACCTGTCTTTCCAAGCCAAGACATTCCTCCGTTCACAAGGGGGACAAGTGGCTTTGGATGGGGACAAAAGGAGGGTTTGCTCCCTCAGAAATGGGAGTGAGCTCCTGCAACACCAGCTAGTGCTCCTTCAGCAAGGACATCTTAGTTGGAGCTCTGTCCACCAGGGTGGGGTAACGGATGAGGCTGAGAGATGCTCAAGGCTCAGGATTTCCCCGTTACAAAAAAGGGCTCAGATCTTCTTGAACTGGCACTGTGTTTTTAGGGAGAAATCAGTAACAGCGCCACAGTGGGGCTCAAGAATTAAATAGAAAATCTCAACTAAAGCAGGACAGAGGAGACTTGCACAGCTTCCATGGAAAATGGTAAGGGAGAATTAAGTTAGGGCAAGGACATCAGCATCCTCTGCTGCTCCTTTTCCTCTTTGTTGAAGAAAGGCAGAATCACAGAATCATAGGATGATTTGGGTTGAAAGGGACATTAAACTCACCCAGCCCTCTGCCATGGGCAGGGGCACCTTCCACTATCCCAGGCTGCTCCAAGCTCCATCTGACCTGGCCTTGGACACTCCCAGTGATGGAGCAGCCACAGCTTTTCTGGGCACCCTGTGCCAGGGCCCCACCTCCCTCACAGCCAAAAATTCCTTCCCAATATCCCATCTAGCTCCCTCCCCTGCCCAAACCCCTTCCCCATCACTCCATGCTGACACTGTGGCAGCACCCCTGGCTAATGGGGAGGTGCTGGTGCCCAAGCTGGGCAGAGCAGCCGCCTCCTCCTCCTCCCTCCCCTGCCCTGTGCCCCGTCAGCAGCAGGGCCTGGTGCTCTCCAGTGTGTCCAACTCCACTCTGTGTTCTGCCAGAGACTGTTATTAAGAAATAAGGCTCTGCCTTTTCATCATTCCTCTGAGCGTCTGCCTGATGTCATTCTGTCTGGCAACCGAGCCATCAAAAAAAGGCTCCCCTGGGAGAAATTTCTCAAACAAACAGCCAGCAAGAAAAAAAATAACAAGCCATTAAACATAATAGAATGCAAAACCCCACAGCATCTTCCTGATAGACGAGAAGGCAGCATAACCCTGCCTCCGAGCACAGAGAGGTGCCTCCGACCCTAGCCCAGGGCAGGGATGTGCTCTACGCTTACCTGGGTGATTTTCCTTAATTGAAGCTGTTGCAGAGGCTGAGATCATGAGGTTCAAGTCCAGGAACAAATCTGGGCCAGCAACACCTGCTGCCATCACTCCCACCTGCAGAGCCTTCCTGTGTTCCACCAGCACAGGGGGACCTGCAGATCAAGCAGGTTTAGCTCTTCATGGTTTTTAGCAGTTGGGTTGGTTTTTTTTTTTTCCATTGTACGAGGCTTTTGTGTGCCTGCAAAGCAAATCTTGGCTGTGCTCCCCCATATCCATTAATTCCTGCAGGTTGCAGGGTGACAAACACCCTGTTGCCAGCTGTGAGCCTCGGGGATGCGTGTAGGCTTCCAGTTTTGGCAGCTCTGATTTTGATCCAGAGACCTGCTCGCTGAAATAGGTAAGACTGAAGGAAGTTCGTGCAGCCCTGTGCAAAACTTCAGCCCCCAAACTGGGGAAAGAGTCCCCCAAGTGCGTTGTTTTCAAAATAAAACCAACCAAGCAGTGACTTGACTCTGGGTTTGGATAAAAAAAATTAGTAAGAATAGGGTTTAATGATAGAATCATGGAATCACAGAAGGGTGTGGGTTGGAAGGGACCTTAAGGCCATCTAGTGCAACCCCCTGCCATGGGCAGGGACACCTTCATCTCCGGGAGCAGCGTTGGAAGAGGGGCTGCCATGGAAGGGAGGGTGTTGCACTGATGAAAAGCCGCCCATTTGAGCTGGATCCCAGCTGGATAATCTTGGATCCATCCCTCGCACATCTGTAGCTGTGATCCTCCTTTCCAAGCTGCTTCTCCTCAGAGCACTTTGCAGAGGTCATTCCTCTTTGCAAGCCTCGCTCCCTCTTGCCTTGCAAACATCTCTGCCATTTTCTTCCCTCCTGCTGGGAGGTTTCAGGGCCTTCAGCAGAGCCCCTATTCATTTTTCCTGGTGAAACCACCTGCTCTTCACTCAGCTTTCCTGGGAAACTTCCCACCAGCAGCCCCATTGTATAAAACAGGTCCATTTTCATCACCAGGACCCAGAGCTGAGAGCGGAATTTGCTCCTGCTGACAGCCTGAGGCTGGGACAAGCAACCCACGGCCCCAGAATGAGGTGTTGGTGGTTTCTTTGTGGTTTCACAGGGTCAGCGCTGCAAGGCTCAAATGAAACCCAGGATCTTCCCAAGGAGCAGCTCCAAAAAATCTGGGAGAGGGTGTTGGGAAGCACATCCACCTCCATGAAATGCATCAGGATTGTACCCTGCTCCCTGCAGGATCTCAGCCCTGGGCCAGGGCTATCACAGTGGGGTCTCATGGGTTTGGGAAGTGCAGCAATCTCAGGGCTCACGTTCACTGTTTCCATTTTTTCCCAGGGTGGTAATTCCTAGGAAATGTCTCTTTTCTCCTGCTGCTCGAGGCCAGTTTCCTTCCTTGCAGATTGCAATACAAACAGCAATGTGCCAGTTAGAACACGACAGCCTCCCCAGCTCTCCCAGCTATTTCCTGGAGGCCACTGCTTCCCTTCTTCCCAGGGCAGTACCCTGTGTTCCCTGACACCACCTCTTTCCCTCGCAGCAAGAAGGGAAACTGAGGCACAAATCTGACCTTGTGAGGAGGAGACCTTCCCCAGACCTCTGCATGATCTGAAGAGATGGGGCAAACACCCCTGTTGGCCAGACAAGATTTGACTGTACTTCCATGCTTCAGCTTCCCCTTGAATAGAGATTTTCTCCACTCTGGGATCCTACACAAATCTCTCTTTCCACCTCTCTTAGGTCTGATCCTCACTCCCAAGCCCCCCAAAACCCAAAATAACCCCTTTTTCGGGTCTCAGAGGGGCTGGTATCTCTCACACTGAGCTCGTGGGAGCTGTAAGGTTTTCCAATCATCTCTTAAAGATAGGAAAGCAGCTTTTGTTCCCTCTCTTCCCTGGTCTTGGCGGGGGAGGTGGAATGGGGTTCATGGAGAGGTGCACCCACCTTTCAGGCCAGCAGCTGCTTTTGGGGACGGTTGGATAAACGTGCAGGATTTCCAGTCAGCCCCACCCATCCCAGCCAGGGCGTTCACTGGAGGGAATGGCTCACCTGGATAACGCCACGATCATCCTGGGCCATCCCGGCTTGGGCAGCCACAGGGAGGTCCGAGCCTTGTTTTTTCTTTTCCCCGGGGATTTTTTCTTCTTTCTTCCCAGCCTTCCACTGCTTTTGTGATCTCTGTTTCTTCAGGGAGGTCCCAATCCTGGCAGGTGTATTCCTCACACAAGGAGCACCATTTGTATTGGTTCTGGCTTCTTTTTCTGCCAAGGTCGGGATTAAGAGCACGAGAGACAAAGTTCATGTTCAAACTCAGTGTTTATTAATTCTTATCTATATTACACTCTCACCAGTCATAAACTCTAACTAGCAAGGTAGAAAATGGCTCTGTCTCTAACTCTTTCCAAGGTTATTTAAGAGCTAATCACCCAATAATGAGGTGACACCTATATTATTTATATTTTTGCCCCAATAATTGACCACCCAAGGCCTGCAATGCAGACCTATTTCACCCAGTTAGAAAAAAACACCCAAAACCATGAAGAAGAGGGTGAAGAAGGACTTAGCACCCTAAATCCTCCATCTTGCCCCATACACATTACTACATACTAAAATCTTAAATCTAAGTTTTTCACCCTGTGAGATCACACACTTCTATTCAAGCTACACACCCACAACCCCAGTGTTATCGCTGAATTCTGGAACCCTGTCCCGCGGCCTCAGGTCAAATGTGCTGCTTGCTTGAGGGTCAGTGCCTGTCAGCACAGAAAGCCTGAAGTTTTCAGCCCCCAGGATTCCAATTCTTGGGCCCTGCTTGGCAGCTCAGGAGACTGAAGAGATGAAGCCAGCTCAGCTTGCTTTGGGAAGAGCTGAACCACAGAGGGATTCTCAAGCTGTCCCAGCAGGAGGAAGGAGGAGCCAGCCCTGCTTTGAAGACCGAGGTGTGTTTTTCCCCTGTGCCCTGTGAAGGGGGAGCAGGGATATGGCAGGGCTGTTCCCCCAGCACACACTGGGAGGACGTATCAGGCCCAGGGGTGAAACTTTCCAGGTGTTTTTCCATCAGCTTGTTACTTCCTTGGCTGGTAACCGACTGTCCGTGGTGGCAGTGGGACACCTGGGCAGCAGAGGGACAACCCCAATGCCTTAATGGGCAGGAGATGGCACAAGGGGAAGGAGGAGTCACAGACACGGGCAGGATGGAGAAGATCCACATCTCTGGGCACATTGATGGACAACGGCTAGATGGATGGATGGATGGATGATGGATGGATGGATGGATGATGGATGGATGATGAATGGATGATGATAGATGATGGATGGGTGGATGGGATGAATGGATGATGGATGGATGATGGATGGATGGATGGATGGATGGATAAATGGATGGATGGATAAATGGATGGATAAATGGATGGATGGATGGATGATGGATGCATGGATGGATGATGGATGGATGATGAATGGATGGATGATGGATAGATGATGGATGGGTGGATGGGATGAAGGGATGATGGATGGATGATGGATGGATGGATGGATGGATGGATAAATGGATGGATGGATAAATGGATGGATGGATGGATGATGGATAGATGGACTCTGCTTCCTACCAGGACCTCCTCCAAGTGACTCTCCAGCCATAATCCGTGTCACTGGAGCACCTCTGCCACTGTCAAGGTTTTTGTGCTTATTGGGGAGACAGCATCACACACTGAGAGAACATGTGGGAAGTTTGGATTTCTTCTTCCTCTTCCTCTCTCCTCCCTCCAGCCACCTCTTTCCTGCTTCTCCGCCCAGCGCAGTGGGAAAGGAAACGGCCCCAGGGAAGCACGCTCTGAATTTCCATCTGAGCACAGCAGAAGGCAGCCCCAGGAGTGGCCCAGCACTCTCTGATCTCTCACTCTCCAAAATCAAAGCAAGACAAAAGCTGTCTCCTTTTTCCCTCTTGCCAAAGGCTAGAAATCCCATCAAGATCCAAAGCATATCATTCCAGTGGGAGATTTGTACTGGGGGAAGGGGCAGAAGTGGTTATTTGACGATTGTGTTGGGGTTGTTTTTAAAGTCCTTAATATCTCCCTTCCTTCTTTCACTGCACAGCACAAATCCCCTTCCCAACACATGCACAAGAGCAGAGCTGAGCCGTTCACACAGAAAACAGGTGATAAATCACAGGGCCATTGATTCAAACCATTCCAGGGAATGGGAAACACATGGACGGCCTTTCTAATTAACTGTTTGATATGGCTGCGGTGAGTTTGGGTGTAGTTTCCAATGTTTTACATTTGGCTTGCCTCAGCCCTCACCATGGTAACTGCAGTTTACCAAAAAGTGAGAAAATCCTGTGCTCGAGGGGGCTGAAGTGACTTGGTACAGCTCAGCTCAGTCACATGAAAAAAGCAACAAAAAAAAGATTAAATACAGTGTTCGGTCCATGGGAATGTTCCCTTCTCTCTCTTTCCAGATGGAAAAACAAAACAAACTGAAAGGTTTCTTTTAGTTCCCTTCTTTATCTGTAAATCTGCACTTTCTGGTGGGCCGTGGAGTGCTCAGACCATCCCCTCTCACACAAGGAGAGGAGCCTGATCCACCCTCCACGTCCCTCTGCCAGCTCTCCCACCATCAGAGGCACCCAAAGAACCCCTTTATCACCCCTTCCCACCCAAACCCCTCACCAAAATCCCCCAGACCTATTGAGCTGTGCATGTGCCGAGACCCCTTTCCGCCCACCGAGCTTGGCAGATCTGTCTGTCTGTCTGTCTGGACACATTTATGGGTTTCTTTTTATTCCCAGGGTGGCACCTGGTGCTGGGCGTCCCTGTTTGGGTCTGGGGTGCTGCCCCAGCACAGTGCAAGGGCTGTCCTAAGAGGGGAGAAGCCAGGAATGCCGAGATTGAACCCTGATTTATGCTGCCAAAGTAATCAGATCTCTTAATTAATGGATAATTAGCAGTGAGAAACTCTGCTGAGGACTCCAAATGCTCCAAGTGGTGTTCTGGAAGGGGAGCAAGCCATGCCTTTCAGCACGTGCTTCTCCAACAAGAAGAGGAGCTTCTCAGGAGCTGAGCATGGGACAAAGGCTGGGAGCTGCTCCTGCTAGCCCTCGGCGCTGAAATTGGGGTGGAGCTGACCTGGAGCAGTTAGAGAGGATGCAGACGACAAGAATGGGTTTGGAAATAACAGCAGGACGGGTAAGGCCGGGCTGGAAGGCAGAGATTGACCCAAGCCACTGAGGATTGGGTTTAGCCGGCTCCCTGGGGACTCACCCCAACCCCGCTCAGGCCCAGCCAGCCCCACCAACACCTCCAGAGTAGCCAGTGCATTAAAATGTAATTTAAAAGGGAATAGACGTTTCATCCATCTGCGTTTAAAAACAGTCTTTTCCCATATCCTGCTTTTGGCAGGTCCTCCCAGCTGGGCCATTGCAGCTCGCTCCATGACACGGGCACAGCTGCTGGAGGCACTGAGCAGCAAACGACCTGGGGATGTTAATTTTTTTTTTTTTTTAATTAGCTTTTTTTTCCTTCTTCTTCTTCTCCTTTTTCCCCCATTTTCCCCTTTCTTCACTGCAGCTCCCTTGGGGCCCCAGTGGAACACCTGGCCAAGCCACTTCTGGTTCCATTTATTGGCAGGTAATTTATTTGTGGATCAGCAGGGAAAAGTGACCCAACAACTTACTGGATGTCTATCAGTTGACCCTTTGGTTAGAGCGTGGGTTCATTTGGTGTTTGGGGCCTGATCCACACTTCCAAGGAAGTCAGATCTCCCCTTTAAGATCCAGGATTGTTAGATCTTAGTTCAAAAACACTGGGGGAAATTAGTCAAATAAATACTCTGGGAATATTATTACATATTATTCACTCTCTGGGAATATTTGAAAGCATTATTCACTCCTTGTGCATATTATTAAAGCAGCTCCCACTCAAAGAAGGATATTAAATTGTAAAAACCAGTGGGTTTCTTGATCCTTTTATCTTTTATGCTTTCTTTTCTTGCCATTGCCTTCTTCCAACCTTTATTTTTTGATAAGGATAAGGGAGAAGCCCCCCAGATCCCAGAAAAGACTTGCCTGCCATCCTCCGCAGTGTGTTTTGGTGTTGTAGCAGGAAGCTCAGCTCATTGCATCTGAAAGGTGTCAACAGGCTAATGCTCCCTTGTCAGCAGACTCTTCCAAACCCTCTAAAGCCCTTCCAACGGCCATGGATCCGGTTCAAATTCTGTTCCCCATGTCTGGCTAAAATTATCCACCTTTCAAAGATATAAATGATTTTTTTAATTTTTTTTTTTTAACTTGCATGATCAAAAGCATGGGCTTATTTTCCTTTTGAATAAAAATGCAGAGGTGTTTTCCAAGGAGACATTTGGGGGGGGAAAAAAAAGAATGAAAATTTTGCAAATTTTGCAGCCAAAAGCAATTGACCCTTCTCCCCAGGGAAGGATTTCATTTACTTCTGGCATTGCCACACATACCAGTGGTCAACCCCGTCATGCACAGGGCTGATCACAGCAAGTAAAATGAAACAAGATTCTGTGCGTGGGCTTTTGGGAATGGCCAGAAGCTGAGCTGTGCAGGGAACATGTCAGGGAACACCACTGGGCACAACAGTGCAGAAACCTCTTCTTAGGGGCTTCGGCACCAAATCCTGCTGGTTCCCTCCTGCCTCTAGACCAGCAAGACCTAGGAGTCAGCAGATGGTCCCATCTTGTTGGCTGAATTTCCAAAACACTAAAAAAAGCAGTTTTCCCTGTTCCTGGGTAGCACCTGGGGACTGATCTGTGTTTTTACAGACTCGGCCTGTGTGCCAGCCCCCCCTGCACATATTCAATAGCTTTGTTGAACTGTTAACACCCTTCTCTGCTCTCAGGAATCTGTCACCTGCAAGAGCCGGAGCAGCATCCTTTGCTGAATTCGATGGAAATGCTTTTTCCAAACAGACCTGTCCTGGGTTGCAGTGCAAGACGTAACCAGCAGTCTGTGTTCCATAACCAGCTGTTAAATCCAGGTGGAGCAGGGTTCTTTATCCCTTCCAGGACCCATCCTCCCTTCAGGGATCTCTGCTGCTCAGGGGCCATCCAGGCTCACTGCATGGCTGAGAACATTCCATCATCCATCGGGAGAGGCTCCGCCCAGGGGGAGGAGCCCAGCATTCCTGCGGGGATAAAAGCTGGGATTGGGAACACCAGCACAGCCTGTGTGCGCTGCATTCCCAGAGGGAGACCGGACCCATCTCAGCACCACTGGAACTTCAGAGGAAACTGCACCCTCCTACAGGATCATTGCTCCAACAGAGCCACGTCTGGCACTGCAGGAGGCCGGGACTGGGCTGCTCCCAACCCCCTGAGCAACGGGGTGTCAGGCTGTGCTCTGACTCTGACAGTGGTTTCTTTTTGTTTGTTTGCTTTTTTTGTACTACTGCATTCTTATTTTTGATCTTCCTAGCAAAAAACTGTTATTCCTATTCCCATATCTTTGCCTGAGAATGTCTTAATTTCAGAATTACAATAATACGGAGGGAGGGGGTTTACATTCTCCATTCCAATGGATACTCCTGCCTTCCTTAGCAGACACCTGTCTTTCCAAGGCAGGACAAGCCCCCAGGCTGGCGGGACTGTGGTGAGGAGACACCCCTGCTCTGAGGGGGTGTCTGGGGAGACAAAGCTCCTCCCAGGAGCAGGACCATGGCCTACAGAAACACACTGGTGGATTTTGATGAACCTGGCATAGGTAGGAAGGACTTCGGCTTGTGCCAGGGGATGCTGGAGGTCAGCAGGAACTGCCCAGCATTTGGGGCTCCTGCAGGAGATTTCCTTTCCACCTGCCTGACATCAGAACTCACAGCGGATTTTCAGCTGTAACAAGAGCAGCTTTTCCTGCTCATGACAAAATCCTAACAATTACAAAAAAAAAAAAAAAAGAGGAAAAGAAGAAATCCAAGCCAGGAATGAAGTCACCACATGCTCTCATATCTTGGTAGGGCTGCGGGATGAGTTTCAGCCATACTCTCCTTTGCCTTTTATTTCCAACTGGGGAGGATCCAGTGGGACTGTGGGATGAAGAGACTGTTTATAGAAACAAACTTATCCATCAGACATCTCCTCCTGATGGATATTTGTTTGGAAAGAGAGTGAGCTCTCAATGATGGTGGATGTTCACTTCTGCAATTCCTTCGAACTTTCTGGCTTACTGACCCCCTTTAAGGGCTTATCCATTGATGGTGAAATAGTTGGGAAGTGCAAAAGGAGAAGCTCCTTTAATCCCAAGGGACGAGTGGCTGCTGCTTTCCTCTCCAGCATGGACCTGCTGTGTGACCCTGGTCATGTCTCATCTCCCATGTCTCCTCTGCAGGAGATGCCCTGTGGTGCTCATGGATGTGCTGCCATTCCCAGCCCACCAGCCTGTGGAAAGCCAAGGATTGACATTTTTAAGACAGTAGCTGCAGGGATGTTGTTGTCGCAGGCTCTCTCTGCGTTCCTGTGTTTCTAAATCCTGAACCCTTTCAATTTCTTGGGAAAGCATCTGGTTTCCAGCACTGGGTCTCTCCAATCTGTCATTTTACATAAATATACAAACATCCCTTTTTTGGATGATGGATTAGGGCTGCACTCTGGTTTGGATCACACAGCCCAGACTGGAAGAGGGGCTTTGAAGCATGAAAATTTCCCATTCCTGTACTGCCAGTAGAACAGTGCGCAGGAGAGACATCCATGCTGGGAATCACAAACTGGCTCATTTACACTGCTCCAGCACCCTGTAACATGACACTGTTAATTCACCTAAGGGGCATCACTGCCCTCTGTTCCCTCTGCAATAAGAGGGAACAAGTTGGATCTCACATGGATTTACGCAGGAGAAGGAGCTCCTGGCTGTGATGGAGCTATTGAGCGCACCACTACCACAGGTCCTGCGCTTAAATCCCCTCAGCAGAGCGGTGCAGGGCCAGCTTAATGCAGGCACAAACTGCCTTTCCCAGTATCTCCATCCCTTTCCCAGTATCTCCATCCCTTTCCCACTATCTCCATCCCTCTCCCAGTGTCTCCATCCCTTTCCCAGTATCTCCATCCCTCTCCCAGTATCTCCATCCCTCTCCCAGTATCTCCATCTCTCCACACCGCAGGGATTTGGATTGGATGTTCCTTTGCAGTGAGAACAGGGCCTGCAGGACACTCACACTGGTGAGAAAACCCTGCAGCTTGTCTCCCAGAATAAGCAGGAGGGCTGCTGCACTGGGTCCCAGGACCTTTCACCTTCCCTCTGAGAAGGCTCTGCTTGGAAAAATATCAGCCCCTGCTGTGAGGATTTTTCTGCTGATTTCCTCACTGAAACCATGAATCAGCACCTGCCAGAGGCTGGAGCTACCTGTCTGTTCCAGGGACCGATGGAGCCAGCTGCCAGCAGGAATTACCAAGAAGCAAAATTGAGTCTGAAATCATTGTTTTAGGCCTCAGAGCAAGCTCAAATATTCAGGTGATTCACACCAGAGGAAGAGCTTTATGTCCTCTGCAAAACCTCCTGCTTTCAGTCTCATGCTCACTAAGGACAGCACCAATGCAATGAATTTAAGTTCTGAATTCACCTTTTGATCAGGTTTATGAATGAACTCCTGCCCTCAGTGGCCAATTTTGCGTTAGCCTTCTGCAGAGCAACTCTTTACCCACCGCATGCTACCCATCCTTTTTTGTCCCAATTTTAAGCCTTATTTTAGATATTGTCCTTGTGTAACACCCACAGAAATCTTCCCCAGAGCATGGATGAGGAGCAAGACCAGATGGAGAGGGGCTGTTTGGCTGTTCAGCAAAGCAGAACTGGCTGCATTAGGAAAAGGACATTGCGTGTCGCATTCAAATAAACAGAGTTAATAAATCAGGTGCCAGCAGATGGTGCTCAATAATTTGCAGCATCCTGGCTGGGATGAGCTGGTCCATTCCCAGCAAAAGCAGGATTAAAAAGCATTCGTTGCACCAAAAGAACCACGGCAAGCTGAGGCACAGTTTATTGCTTCGTGCTGACTTTATTTCAAACACATTGTGGAATTAACCAGAAAAGCACCTTTTTATTGACCCCGCTTCTTGTTTGCCTCCCCAGGGTTTTGTTTGGTCAGAAAACATTTGGAGGAGGAAAAATAACATGAAAAAAGGACATTGCTGTTCAGTTGCAAAAGGATCTCTCAGTGGCCCGGGAAGATAAAATTCCCAATCGTGTCATTGGCTTTATCTGCCCGGGATGTTCCACTTCCATCTGCTGCAGCGGATGCTTTGGTTTTTCTCATGTGCAAATGGAAAAGGATGAAGCACAGTGGTTCAGATGAGCAAGCGGCCTTGGAGGCAGGAGGTGAAGGTTTTCCTTTCTCCTCTTTCTGTGGCTCACAAGCTGGTGCTTTCCTTTTCAAGGCCAGCTGTCGCCCTGATTTTTCAGCCTTCTCTGCTGTTTCACAGTTTTCATGGTTTAGGTTGTTTCTCACACACAGGTGTTATAAACAGAAGCAATGTTTTCATTAAATAAAAGAAAGTTTACATTCTTTGTCTTAGAGCTATGCACAGCTGATGGACAGTTGTCTTGGCCAATGGGATGGGGAGAGGTGCCAACCTGCTCCCCCAATCCCTGGCCCTTGTAGAAATACTATAAAATAGAGCCAGATTTTCGTAATAAACAGTTCATGCCTTCTCACCGAAGTGTATATGTGTGTGTGATGAACTACATCAGCCAGCTTGGATGTGCTTGTCTAGGGGAAGGTGTGAGGGGCTGGAATGGGATGTGTTATAAGACCTCTTCAAACCCAAACCATTCTGGGATTCTCTGATTCCTGGATATCCCATGACCTGGGGCACCTGCTTGCCTGTCCCTGTCCCTGCTCCCATAACCTCCTCTTGGAATGCCCATGGTCTCACAGGAGGTGCCGGTTTTGTTCTTCTCTGTTCCTGCCCCAAGTGAGCATTTTACAACCCTCAGATATTGCAGGAAGAGAAAGTCACCAACAAATCCTTCTCTTAAATACCCCAAACTTCCCCTGGGTTCTGGACACAGGGATCAGGTAGCAGCCAGGTGGGCACCCATCCCTCCAAAGGATGCTCCAGCCCGCAGAGCGTCACAGGATAAAAGAGCTTCAAACAGCTTTGAGCAGAAATGCACTTTTTGGACACGGCTGGTGCCCAACCTGCCAGGAAAAACAGTGTTATCCCAGAGGAACAGTGCCATTAGCTCATTTCCCATCAGCACAAGGAGCAGCCAGGCTCAATGCAAGTGAGATCAGGCATCTTGGGGCACCCTGTGGGCATCCCATCCCCTGGATGGCCCAACATCCTGGCTGGAGGCACGGCACAGACAGCAGGTGCAGGGATGGAGGCAGGAAATGTTTATAGGCTTAGGAAAAGCTGAGGTTTCTGGCAGGTTCCTGAGACAGTCAGTTTGGCCCAGAGCTCTCTGCTGTATAAATTGTGGAATTAGAGTCAAATATGAAACTGGAGCAATAGGCCAGAGGCAGAGCTGGCAGCTGGGAGGTCGGGTTTAACTTCATGTAAGCGTGTTCCAGCCAGGCTTTCCAAGGAGAGAAAGGTGGGGAAGGGGCAAACAAAACAGGGGGAAGTGCAGGGAACTAGGGGTGGAAGTAACCCCCAAAGGAAGAGGGATGGGGCAGCAAGAGAACAGAGAATTTGGTTCAGAGACTGTGAAGTGGGAAGCTCTGCAAAGCAAAGCAGTCCAGGAGATGGGGAAGCCAACACCTTCCTGGGAGCTGTGTCCCAGGTGGGTGCCACCAGAGCCAGCACTGCTCCTGGGTGACACTGGGTGACGCTGGGTGACGCTGGGTGACGCTGGATGACACTGGGTGACACTGGGTGACACTGGGTGACGCTGGGTGACACAGGGCTCTGCTGCCCTGCCAAGGGGAGGGCGTTTCTCCATCCCTGACTTACTGGTTTTGCTCAAGATGCAGTTCTGCTTTCCAGGATCGGGACCGTGCACTGGGTTGACCTCCAGCGTTTTCCTGCCGTGTGGTTTGGATTAGCTGACTCATTGTTTGTGGCCAGGCTTCAGGGCCACTTGGTGGGGCCAAGACGCACAAAAAAAATCATCTGTGTTGGGCACAGAGAGTGATTTTGTCTGCAGAGCATGGATGCAATGTGAGATAGGCAGGAAAGCAGGTTTTTCCTGGGAGTCTTGGAGAAACCTGTAATTTTCTGTAGAAAATTTCTCACATGCTGCAGGTAATCGCCCAGGACTGGGGAGTGAAACAGATTTCCAGCATCAGAAACCTTATCTCCATCCTCCCAACTCTTGTTTTCTCTTTCCAGTCATGCAGACGTGCTGGGGATAGAAGTCAGATGTGGTCTGAGTAAACACGAGGAATTCAAGTGGGGAAAATTGTGCCACATGGCTGAAGTAGGAATTTGGGAACAGAGACATTGATGCTGTCATCTCCTTCTCAGGATTAAGTACTGAGGAGCCTGTCCCTTAGTCAGACACCTCCTGAGCTCAGCTGTGAGGGACCAGGGGGTCTCATCAACCTCAGCAAGCCAGGATTTCTCCTTTTGGAGGCCCCAGAGAGCACCAAGCCGTAATTCCTCTTGGTGCCCTTGTCCCTGCCGGTGGGACGTGCCAGCAGCCTGCAGTTGTGCCACAACAGCAGATGCTCCCCTGGTGTTGGAGTCCAGGGCATGTGGAAAACCCCTCAAACTGCCCTGGGGAGCCCAAGACCCTGGCTGGGACCCCCCCCGGGCAGTTTGAGGGGTTTTCCACACGGCCTGGACTCCAACACCCTGCAGCCATCGCTCCCAGGGATTCCAGGCAGGGATTTGCTGAACAAACTCGCTCCTGTCTCCAACATCCCGGGATGTCTGGGGCTTGTTCCTCGTGGAATGTGTGACCTCAGGGGCGGCTCAGGACTGTGGAAGGACCCGGGCCCGTGTCCAGATGTCCACGGGTCCATGTCCAGATGTCCACAGGGTCCGTGGGCGTTTGGATTGCAGATTCCTTCTGGCCCCAACCCCGTTCCCATTGGAACTCACAGGAGGTTTCTGTTAATTTCACCATGCTCCAAACACCAAAAATTCAACAAATGCAGCTGCTGTCACCGATTATCCCAAAACCTGCTGGCACGAGGTTCCTAAAGAACCAGGGAGGCTGTCACCCCTAAAAGTGCCATACCCTGTGCAGGGATCCTGCCCTCACTCCTCTCCTTGGTGTGCAAACATGCGCCACCAACCCGAGGCATCACTGGTGAGCAAATACTGATGGCCTCAGGTCTAATTTGGCTTCAGCTCATGACTGAAACAAAGGCAAAGTCACAAAATTTTGACCAGACTGTATTTGGGCTCCAATGAAGAGCGGTTCCCAGGAATTTGCCTTCCTGCAGACCATCCATGAGCCCTGCTCCAGAGCAAAGGGCTTGGCAGCGCTCCCAGAGCCCTTGAGCACCATGCTGTGGGTCTCATCATGCTTTTTGTGCCCTGATGGAGCAGCAGTGGGAGCTCCCTGTGGCCCTGCTGCCATTTGCCACCCCAGAGAGATCCACTCCTGTTCTGGGAGACACCTCCTGTATCCCGAGCTCCCCATTTGGTCCTGTCAGGCTTTAACATTGAATATTGGTGCTTGGTGCTCAAGCCTACAAGGTGTGCTGGCATGGGAGCAAGATTGTGAGCATTAAAGAGCACGAGTGAAAGACTTTGGTGTCAACTTTGTGTCCTTGACCCCTGTGCCACCACTCCACGCTGCTCCAAGCCACCCCGAACTCTTGGGAGACAATATCCCATTGACTCAAGGCAGCAGAGAGGGCTGTGCTGACATTCTGCAGTGTCACAAGGCCCCCGTCCCCCCTTGGAAATGCCTCACACAATGCACAGACTGTGCATCGGCGCACCGACACGACGTGGGGCCACCAGCAGCACAAAAAGGGGTTTATGGTGCTGGGGGACAGGCGTCCCTTTCTCGGGGCCATGGAGGACGTCACCAGCTTCTCACTGGAAACAAAATGCCCTTTAAAAATAAAGCAAGAGAGCTGAACTGGCCGTGCCTGGGGCCTGGATCCTGCCTGTCCCCCCTTGCGTGGCCTTTCCGGGGGATGCCGATAACCCCGGCTCACGCTGGCCCGGCCCCCGGGGAGAAGGGAATTAGCACTTCATATTTCTAACATGCAAGGCAGGAGCAGAGGCCCAGCCAGACAGCATCCAGGCTGCCAAAATTCCTCCTGCTCCTCACCAGCAGCCCCCGTTGGGTTTTGTCTGAGCCCTTTTTCGGCATCACCCCCAAATCTCCCTCCTTGTGGTAGCACAATTTGAGAGGTTAGGGCCAGGTAAAATGCCGAGGAAAGCTCAGGTCACAGCATAAACCCTCCTGGCCATGAAATTTGGGCAAAGCTTTCAAAGGACTGGGCTCCTGCTGGGGTCTCCATCCTCCAGCATCATCCTTGGGGTCATGCAGGGGCCTTGTCCCGGGTTCTTGTTTGGTTGTGCTTGTTTTTTGCTCTTTAATACCACATTATTTCTATAGAAGCCTCTTTCCCAAACATCCCCCATAAAATCTTCAAGCAATGTCCCCTCTCCCTGCCCCTTCTTCCCCAAGTAAATATTTTTAGCTCTCATAAACACAAGCCATTAAGCACTCAAGAGAGAAAAGCAGAGTTCTGGGGAGGCACCACTGTAGGGGCAACCCAAGCTCCTCTTGTTAAAGCACAACCCAAAATTACCCCCTTTTGAGGGGGTCCCTGCACTTCCAGAGGTTCCACACTTCCAGAGGTTCAGCACTTCTGGCT
The DNA here is from genome assembly GCA_013397315.1 of Donacobius atricapilla. Lineage (NCBI taxonomy): Eukaryota > Metazoa > Chordata > Aves > Passeriformes > Mimidae > Donacobius > Donacobius atricapilla. Next base: position 49,546 of record WBMY01002476.1, read on the forward strand.
GGATCCCCTGGGGTGTGTTTAGAACCCACCAAATGCTCGACTCAGTCCCTGCTCCCTTTTTTGGGGAGATGGGAGGATGCAAAGCTCTCCAAAGCAGGTGCTAAACTGGGATTTTTTTCCAAGGAAAACCCAAAGAATGAAGCAGCCAGAGCTTAGGGAGTTGCAGCGATCCCCAAAATGTCAGAGAGCTTGGAAAACTCTCATCCCTAGCCTTAATTCCCCCAGGACTTTCCTGGACACCATGCAGGAGATGCTGTGTGCAAGGATGCTTTGCTGTCTCCTGATCCTGGATTGTGTGATTTGATCACAGAGTACCTGTGAAATAAATTCCGATACATTTCCTAAATTTAATGGAAAATTCACCCTTCTCTTCCACCCCTTAAAGTCAAAATGTCAAAATTTGGGGAAATCTGAGCGGCCTCGTAATTTCTGTGTGTTCTGCTGGAGGCCAGCACCCTGAATTTATACAAATTGCACAAGGGACCACAAAGGAGATAAATAAATTCCCTGCAAGGATCACTCAGAGCAATGCAGGGAGAAATCCTGTCAAGGTCTTGGCGTGCGACCCGGGTTGTGCAATGAGCAGGAGGGCTGGGATTGCGCTGATGGATGCAAGATGTCCCCAGGAAAGGGACCTCCAGAAAAGGCTGGAGCAAGCCAACAGTGCCAGGAAAGGACAGTGGGAACGCTCTTGACGACAGCAGAGATGACTCTGCTTGGCTGCAAGAGTCCTTAGAAGAGGGAAGAGGGTGAGGACGTGGGTTTGGGACAAAAGTGGCTTTCACTGGATGTTTGGGGTCTGCAGTGTGGGGCTCAAGGGGGTCTCGCAGAGCTGGGCCCACCAAGGCAAGGTTTAGGGACAAGGGCTGGGAAGGGGCACAGCTTAAAGCGGAGCAGGATCAGAGCTGGGCTCCCATCCAAGGTTCAGGGCAAGGCAGAGCTCAGAAGTTTCCCAAGCTGCCCAGGCCTCCTGGGTCTGCAGCTTTGCAGCCTCCCAGGATCAGATTCCCATGATGGATTCTTAGTGTCAGGAACACAGAGCTTCCCCAAAGGGCCCAAATCCCATCGTCTGCGCGGCCTCCTCAGGCTATTTGTGATACTTAGATTTCTGAAGAAATCAGCGAACAAGGAGGAATTTCTCCCTGCTTTGATGCTCCTGTTCCCCTCCTCCCTGGGGAACGTCCCTCTGCCCTGCTCCAATGTAAGTCCACGGTCAATCCCTCCAAGTTCCCACAACCCACTGCCCAAAAAAGCCTCCTGCTGGGAAACCATCCTGTTGCCATCAGGTGCAATCAGACCTGCCTTCCTTCTTCATCAGGCATTTCTAGGATTTGTTAAGATGAGATTTGCACAATTTAGGAAAATAAGGGCTTTTTGAGCTCTCCTGATATCTGAGCAGGAGCATCCTAATTTTTGCAAGTCTGGGGGGTTTTCATAATTGTTCCTTTCCCTTCTGCTTCTTTCTCACACCTTCACTTCCAGCTTTACAGAGGAATGGTGTCATCACTGAGGCTCTGTGGGCTTTGCTTTCCAAAGGGAAAGGGGTACCTTATCTAACCCAATATCCAAGCCCCCAAGCATCATTTTCCATCCCATGCAGCCCTGAAATGGGAGAAGCCTCATCACCAGCTGGTGTAAATGGGGGTGACATCGACTGGGAGTGATATTCCTTTCCCTCCTTCACAATAAAATCCATTTGTCCTGCTGCGCTGCTCATTCTCCTCTCCCCTCTCCCTGTTTTCTGGCACATGCATTCAAACCCCTGGACTGTGCATTGGGTTTGCTGTGCCTGCAGCAAGGCAATGCTGGGCTGGGGAGGGGGAGGCTGTCAGCTCGTCCTGAGTCACAAAAAACCCACCACATCCATTTTCCTGTCAAGTGGGCTTTAAACAAGGCCAATGTGAGTAAACATGGGAGCACAGATTGCTGAGCCTGTACAAACACTGCTGCACACCGGGTCATCCTCAGCAGATGTGAGTGGTCAGCAGGCAGGGATGGGCCAAGAGGGAGAAGGGAGAGGCACTGCAGCCTCTGGAGCTGAGCCCTTCCTGTGGGTGGGTGCAGGAGGCAGCAGCTCAGAGTGATGCCCTCCTGGGCTACCTAAAAACAAAAACAAAAACAAAAAAAAAAAACCAAACAAAAAAAAGGAAATAATAAGCTATAAGTTCTATTTATTGAAGGGCTTCAGGTACATTTAGGGCAGACAAAGCCCCCCAGGGGCTGCACCCAGAATGGACAATGGTCACGGGTTTGCACACTTTGATAAGTTTGGTCCATTTGCACACTGGGGGTTCATCTCCCAATTACAGCTTCAGGTAATGAAGGCATTGACCCCAAGTTTGCTGCCCCAACTCCCTTTTGTTTCCATCTCTCAGGCCTGAGGCAGTGAGGGGTCCTTGATCCCCAGGCCATTCCTGGAGAGGAATTGTTGTGTCTGCCCGAAATGGGGAAGCAGCAGCTCACACTGTGTGTGGAGTTTAGAGTTCTACACTAAAAAATTGTGGCATTACAAATAGATGAAACATAGAAAAGCTAAGATTCTAAGGCATCAAGAGCATCCCCAGACTCACACCTTTGTGCCTTGTTTGGATCCGACTCAGCCCAAAGCTCAGCTCAGATCCCCCTCGGGGTGTGCTGGGGTGCAGAGCACCTTGGCAGGGCACGCTCTGGGCAGGTTTTGTTGGTCGTGGATGTTTATTATCCACAGGGCCTGAGCTGAGGCACGTGTAGGAAAGCAGCCACGACCCTGGAATAATGTTATCTTAGTAAATGGGTTTGTTATGGTTGTCGGCTTCCTTGAGGAGCCTTTCTTAATCTGGAAAAGCAGCAGGCCCAACGCGGAGGGAAGTTTTTCATTATCGGCTCCGAGGAGTTCGGAGATGAGAGATTAGGGGGAAAGGCACAAATCCACTGTTCCAGGAAAGAAAAATACAGGATTGCTCTCTGGTAAGATGTGAAAATGCCTTGGAAACTCTGGCTGCATCCAGAGCAAGATATTGCCTCCATTTGTATTGTATTTTTATTATTTTTATATTTTTAATATTTAT
>WBMY01002478.1:0-26747 GCA_013397315.1 Donacobius atricapilla
AAACAGTCCCGAGGAAAAAAAACGGGAAAAAACCAAAAAACCACACCCTATTCTCTGCCCTAACTAGCTAAACTAACTAACTAAAAAAAAAGGAAAAAAAACAAAGCAAAGCCAGACAGCACCGCGGCGGCACCGCCAAGACCCGGAGAGGAATGTGAGAGAGGTAACATAGTTTTCAAAACAAATTGCACTCTAAAAATCTTCTTAAAGGTACAAAGCAATATACAGAACAGACGATTGGGGATACAGGCATCATTAAGTCACTCTAGGACAATGATGCAGTCTAGGATGAGGTTATGGGTACTGAACAAGTTGGAACATTTGCCTGATCCAACACAGCTCAGATAACCTGTGGCTGAGAAGACACAAAGTTTCATTAATACAGTGGTACTGGGGCTAATTTACCTAACTCCTCTCTGCTGATTAATTAGGGTGTAGTGCTGTGCTGACACAGCAATTCTGCATCCAGTTCTGGAGTCAGCTTAGAAACCTCTGCCTGTTGCTGAGCTGGAAGGTGAACACCCTGTGAAATCATTTCTAGAGCACCCTAGAGTATTCTGCACTGTCCTATTCTTAAATTATAATTCATCATAGCTCTTATCATATGCTTAAGTCCTGATATGAGATGATCTTTTTTTCTTTATCAAAGCCTTTTATCACTGAAACAGGGATTTTGAAAAGACTTTCGAAGATTAAACAGACTACCACTTTTGTACCCGCTAAACCTTGCTTGCACAAATGTCCAGCAACACTCTTCTAATAGCAAAAGTAAAAGAAGTTTGAAGCAGATGCCTTTTCACATCTTCATGAAATCTATAGGGCATCCTTTTTGGCCTTTTTACACATTGTCCTTTCAGAAGACACCCAGTGAATGTTTACACCACCTCTTATCAATCTTCTGCCAATATTCCAGGCAGCATAACCTGTACCAAGCTAAAACATCCTGACTAAACCCAAAAAATGCCCCACAAATAAAGCAAAAAAACCCCAAAAGAAACCAAAACTAAAAACCCCAAAAGCCTCAACTTATATCAGAAGTCTTTTCAGTTAAGTCTTTCGCATGTTTTTTTTAAACATTGAATTTTACATCCTGAGCATCACATATGAAAGAGTTTCCCCTAAAGAAGGTCAGACTCTAAAGACAACTGCTCCCCTGCAGATTATTTCTCAGTAGTAAAACCTCCAGGGCAATTATTTTCTTCTCACCTTGTGTTTCTCACTTTAATTAGAGTTTTAGTAAAATGCTGGGTAAATCGCCCTTGCAGAGATATGTATACTCAAGCCACCATTAAACAAGCTAAGTCTAAAGCAACTACTCTGTTAATTTTTGTACACCTTGGGTCATTCCCAGCACTGAGACTTAAAGTTAATTGGCTGAAATTCTCCGGCTGAAATTAGCCCTCTTCTAAAGTCCCTCAGTGCTCCAAATGTAATGATCACATCCCAGTTGACTAATTCCCTTTCCATGTTCAGGAATTGTTTGGTACAGAGATAACTGGCTTGGGTTAAAGGTGTGCCCAAATCTAATTATCTAACAGTAGGAACAATGGAGCTTCAGTGCCTAAGACTGCTGTCTATCACTTTTTAATTTAACTCTGTAGAGGAGTCCAACAATCTATCAGTGAGAACACAAACTTCTGGACAGGTGTATTTGTCTAGCAGGGCTGAGCAGTCTGAACTGAGCTCTGAGATGCATCCACAGAACTGCTAACTAGTTGCATCTTAAAAGCACTCTAAGTTTCTGTAGTGTAGGTAAGATCCACCCTTGTCTTGTTGCAAGCACTCTACACTATTGGAAAGGAAACAGCAAAGATACTGTGGCATGAGTGGCCCCATGACATCCTGCAATCTGTACCCACAACCTTCTCTCAAATGTAAAGTGCCTAGTGTTACGCTGTTTTACCTGACCGGAAAGACATTGGAAGTCCTTCTGTAGTAAATTATGTTAAGGATCCTTGATTCCAGACAAGATCAGGCTCTCTGCAGAGGTTTAGCCACTTATGTATTCTGCGATCATACAAGATCTCTGGCACAGCAACAGAGCAGTCCTGTGGAGATTGTTAAACACTTCAAAGAGCTGTACTTTGTTACACAGCGGTGCACAGTTAGTACCGTGGGCACCTAGATGAACTACCTAGGAGGTTTTTTGCAAGACTGCCATACAACAGTGTTTGTATAAATACTTCACTAACCATCCCAGAGCTCTCTTTGGCCTGAATGTTATTAATAAGTATGGTTTATTAAGTTATGCAGACTGTGCCCTGTCATGAACCACAGCCAGCACCAGACACTGGAACAAAGAGGTCTGAGAAACCTTGTTACAGATAGTGGGGGAATAACTTCTCCAATAGGAAATTTCATTCCACTCAGGCAATTATCAGTTGACTCACATTCTAAAGGAACAATCTTTATATCTACCCTAAAAAATGCACCATTGTGGGTTATTATGTTTGTAGAACAGCCAAGCGGCTTTTGAATTTCCTCCAAGTCTTGGCCTCACTTCATCTTTTGGCAAATAGTTTGCCAGGCTGAATATCTTTCCCCTTTCTAATTTATGCTGCAATTTCAGTATCACTGAATTCTCTCCCCCATGGCAAGTTCCTTGATTAGGAAATAGGACCACACAGTTTACTTTCACTCAGCCATTCCTATCTCTACCATCTCCCAAGTATTGTTTTCTTGCCTAAGAATTGATGACATTTTCCAAACTCTAAAAGGAAGATATTTCAATAACACATATTTGTTAGGATATGTCACATACTCCCAGTAGCTCTACATCAAGAAGATTTGAAAATAAGCACCATCTGTGTGGATGTTTCTAGATTTGTAGTAATTTAGAAAGAATTTGAGATTTTAAGCCAGAGGTTTGGCATTTTCTTTTTTAAATATAATGAGGAATCTTGCATTGAGGTTCAAAGAGACCTGTTTTGGGGTCTTAATTTTGTTGTCTGCTCAACAGTAACTACAAGAAATAATTAACACTCAAAATAAATTGAAATGACCAAAGATCAGTCATAATAGAATGTTGCCTCTGTCCACATGAATATATTATGCAATGTCAATCTTTAAATGTCAATCTGAAACGAAAATTAAAGAGAATCATTTCAAAAAAAATTATAATTACACATTTAACCAAGAAAAAAGTAAACAAACCCGGACATTAGCTTTGCTCTTTTATTTTCTTCTCTGCAGGCCTGGTGACAGCAATAGCAAAGTCTGCAATCCCTGCTTGCATATAAACTCTGAAGGATTTGCTGACACAGAGAAGTAACCTCAAACAGCTCCTCCACAAGAGGTATTTTGTACTGTTTTATTCTTACAAGTGTCCCTTTGAATGGCTATTTTGGAACTAATTCTCCATGTAGAGAAGGTTTTAAATGTCATTTTATTTCCTTTTATCTTTCAGCCTTAAGTCTATAACAGCATGAGAATCCATGAAATGCAAAGACAAACATCTACTGTTCAGACAGCATACTACCAGGGAATTTAGCACGATAGGCTAATTTATTTTCTGGATCTAAATCTGGTTTCTGAGAAGCTCAGCTTTAGATCTTTTTTATAGCATAGCATAGTTTCTCTACAGTAGACTGGTTTTTAAAATAAGGCATTTATGAGGATCAAAATCTGGTCTTCAGTGAATGTTGCTTATAAAGAGCTGGAAATATGTACCTGGCTCCTCAGCAGAAAGCAATGACAAAGGAGAGGAGGCCCCTGGCAGGTAGTAAGAACCTCTTGGACAATCCTACTTAGGCCTTATGGCTGTAGGCTTTAATCTATCCTGCCATAATTGTCTAAAGTGTCAGACCTCAAACTGAAAACACTCTGCCTCAAACAATGAAGAAGGATATCTTTCAAGGACAAAAACCCTATGTATCTAGGACAAAGTGGGAGAGAGGATAACATGGAAAATATAGATGTGCTGTCCTAATGTTGCTGCTGAAGGGGAACAAGCATCCCATTAAATTCAGGCAAAAAAAAATCCCCCAGATTTCTGCCATATTTCATTCATGTTTTTTCAGGCAGAAAGTATAGAAAAGTCCAAACCACCAGTGAAAATTTCATGGTGATAAAAAATACATCAAAATGGAAGGAACTAGACATTTTCATAGAATTGTAATTTTCTATATTTAAAAGAGTTTGGGTGTTTTTTATTGTTTAAGCACAGATGAAGTGCTGATTTGAAATCTAGAATTGTGGGAAGTTTTGTACAGAGATTGAGAAAGTTTGGAGATCATATGACCCATAACACTACCATGGTTATTTTAAAATAGGTATTTACACTGCGAAATTAATGGCCATTGGCTTTCCATTGTTTTACTGATTTCTCTTTGCAATGCTTCGGCATGCAGAATATGCATGGACCTGAGGTTAAATTGAACCAACATGCTATATATGTGTAGGGATTGGTAAAATTTCATTCCAGATTATTACATATTTCGGAAAAGTTCTACAAACCTCAGAGCAGTACAAAAGTCACAGCTTCCACCCTCTGCGTTAAGTGTTAGATGAGGAAAAGCACAAGGCCAGCATCATTTTCCTTAAAACTTCACGCACACTCTCTCCTAATGAAAGGATAGCAGCAGTACTACTGCTTACTAGGTGCCAGAAGTTCTGAGCTCAAACTAATCACTGAAATTTACCAAGCACTCAACTGTATCTTGCAGTCTTGCTAGGCTCTGTGTTACTGTTAACCATATCAGGCAGTTTACACTACTTTATTTAAAGTTACAAGAAAGGCCACAACAAATATCAGTTTTCCAGACTAATTGCCAAATTGTTAAGATGACAACCATCAACATTTTCCGTGGGCTACTAGGCAACATTGTCATCAAAATTCACGGGGAAAACACATGCAGTGCTGTAGACTACTTAGCATGGCCTCTGAAACTTCTGTGAGGCACAGGAAGCACTGATGGAAACAGTGTTTGACTTTATTGATATTATACATGAATGGGAGGGTAAGAGGAACTGCACAGATGTGGAAGATAGTGTGCTGCACCAAGTAGAGTTGAAGGAGCTTTGACCTCATCAGTTAAAGGGTGTATCTGCATGCGGATCACTGAAAAGAAATTGACCATGTTTATAACTTGTGTTTCTCTACAAACGATTACTTTTTTGCTTGCTTTGAATCACGCTTTCCCATCTTTGTTATTAATTCATTTTATAGAAAAGTAGGGAAGTCTTTATCAAAGAGGTAGCTGATTGCAAAGAATGCAGTATATAAACAGAAGCATTTCTGGCCTATAAAAATCACTGCAAATTACTGATAGTTTCAAGACTCTTGATGTATTGGCTTTTAATCCTTGCAAGACGAGAAAATGGGTCATCCTCTTCACATTGTTCTACAGAGAGTAAAATCTGGTGAAATAACATGAGCTTGTTAGTTTCAGTTGGTAATTTCTACCCTTTTCCCAAACTGTCAATCAGTCAGCTGAGAAATGCAGCGCTAAGGGTATAAGAGAATAATGCAATCAGGGGAAAAATACTCCAATATATTTTTAGACAAGTCAATAAAACAAGGAAAAAAGTCACAATGTACTGTTGAATAAAAGTTAAAGAAAATATGTTCATTCCCATATGGTACTTGAAATCTATCCCAGAGACACCATGTGTTTTATGGGTAAATTCCATATGAATTGAAGTGTTTCTTACAAAAGGAATTTTTCAAAGATAATTTTAAATGTCAATGTAAAAAATACAACACACAACATTAAACCAATATTTAATTGACTAACTCTTCATCTAGAGCATCCATTTCAGCTTCAGACATATGAGACAAAGAAATTTATTATCTCAAATTTGTGTCAATCCTTTAGTAACAGAAAGAAGAAGTCTGAAGGATAGACTAGGGACTGCTAATACTGAGGAACTGGTAAAGCAGCCAGGTGAAATGATCTGCCAGCACTGGTCATAGGCACAGCTTTTTGGTTTTCCTCCCCCTTTAGAAATTATCTGAAATTAGAAGCCTAAATCATCCCCAAATTTTAAAACAGAGATTGATTTTTTGCTCTTGCTGTTTTTCCTTCATTCTGGGAAGTAATCAGAAGTCAGCTCGATCAGCAACATTAAGGAAAGCAGCCCCCAAGTTGCTCTTTGTGGTCTCATGCCACAGCATCCAACAGAGTGGAAGTGGCAGGATAGAACTGGAGCATAACAGCTCCCAGCTCAAGATTACAGTCTGGATTACACCTCTACCTGCAAGATACTTCCTTTGCTACCAACTCATAGATGAACTGGCTCAGAGCTGCCTCAATATCCAATGGCTTCTATACAATAATTTTACTGGTTTTTTTCATATACTGTTTTGTGTTGTAAAGGAACTGGTATTCCAATGTAGCTAGCCAAGAACTGTGCCTAGTGCAGCACTAGAAAGATCAAGGATCTTCTGGGTGCCAGGCCTGGTTTTAGTCCAAATAATCAGTGTCCAGACTGTTGTTTAAATAAAAGAATGTATGCACTCCTTCATTAGATATTCACATTGTGTTAGCCCAGAACACAGCAATAAGATGTTTAATTACTTTTTAGGAGGACAAAAAAATCTGTTAGCATATTCATTATACTTTAAATAAGATCAAATATTCATTAAACATGCATAGAAGAATGTCAATTAAATCCTCATAGGCAATTCTCAGATGCAGGCCTTTACCACTTCAACCCAAACCTTTTGCCACAGTGCTCTGTTGAGATTAAATGTACATGTAAATTGATGGTTTTCTACTGCCTCTGCAAAACAGCAATTATATTTGCAGAGCAGTTAGTATTTACTTCTCCTTTTGCTCCTGCTGCCACAGGTCAGATGATATGCCTAGGCTACATTCTTTTTCCAGTCCAGCTCTCTACAATCTTTGCAAACAGTTACTTTCGGTACCAGCTACTTAAAGACTTAGATATTTAATAAATTCATTATTTTTTCCATTTTGTGATTTACAATCTACTCAGATTACCATAGGTTGACTCAAGGAATCATGTTCCTTCTGTGTACTATCTATGAAGCCCTGTGTTAAGAGGAACAAAAAATTATTTAAAATATTGTGTTTAGAAGCTAAATATTTTCTGAGACTAGCACCATGTATCAACAAAATGGTTGTTGTTATAATTTATTATCTATATAGCTTCAGTAGATGGGATGCTTACAACTTAAATACAGATAAGCTCAGTTTTCTTTTGGTTTGAGTTGTCTCAGCAGCCTGCATAACAAGTGCAACAGTTTTGACCCGAACTTAAGCAAAAGCAAGAAGTGTCCTTATTAAATATCCTTTACTGTGTTAAATTCACGTTGAAACGCTACAGTTTATACCTACTAGGAGTAGCATACACTTTGAATCTGCTATGTTCATCATTAGGAATTTGGCTAGAGAAACACTGACTAAAATCTTTGATTTTTTCACAGTTTTGGCTAAAGTCCATAAAGAATGTTCAAGAAGTTATCCTAGTTCTGAAACTATCAGGTAACTATCAAGTATGACAGACAGAAAATGAGGTTTCTTTTGCTCAGTGCACCACTTATGTATGTCAGAAGATTGGTTGGGTTATCTCTATAAATTACAACTATAATGTCTATAAATTACAGGAAATTACAAACAGCCATGTATTTCATAACATACAATATTAATTTAGTTCACAACTATTTCTACAGAAAGGTGCATCAGAAGACAGTGGTAAATGGGTCAGGGAAGGTGGAAAAGTACTGTATTGCTGTTGCTGCTGTAAAGAATTACCTTACTGTGACACACTTCATTATTCATGTTGATGTCAGTTTGGCACAGGGAAACTGTCAAACGTGAAATCTGACCTAAAAAGCAAAGAGAAAATATGAAGTAGTTTATCTTTACTTAATGAATAGCCGCACTTTAGTATTTAACAAAAAATCAAGTTTTTTAGGAATAAAATTATTAATATATTCCCAGCATTACTATTGGAGAATGTTAATTTGTACATCAGGGTAATTCCAAAATATCCAGATTTTAAAAACCAGATGCCAGACAGAACACGAAAATCATCTGTATCTTCACAGACAATATGATGTTGCAGTAGATTTGACTTCGGAAATATTGTTTTATTAGTACAATGTTTTTTACAAAACTCACAGCAATTGTTATTAAAAGTCTTTGAAATTCCTCATTCTATTATTTCCAAGTTTCAAGTAAAATAAATATCAGCTGGTTTGCCATAGCAGGAAGCTTAGAAGTCGGTGGTGAGCAGGCAAATTAATTAATATTCTGATCATGTTGTGAATGTTATATCAAGCTTGAGCCACTAAAATGTAAAAATTAGACTCTGTCTCAGTTTGAAAGACAGGTGTCTGCTAGGGAGGACAAGACCTCCCCTTGGAATGCAGAATTCAAACCCCCTCCCTTTGAATTATTAAAACTTTGATATTAAGTCGGCNTGATGGCAGATTTCCTCAGGAACGGACCCGGTGATGGCAGTGAGAAACTCTTCCTGCATCAAGAGCAGCCTGAATCTTCTCCGTTGCCAAGAGCAAGAGGTGAAACTGTTCCCACACCAGCCCTTTACCTCCCAAAACCTCGCAGTATCACCTTTTTTTCCCTCAGAGAGAAAAAACTCTCAGAGGCCAAAAACAAAAGGGTGTAGCCCAGTCCCAGACACTTGTATTGTTTTGGTCAAGCACCCATAAGTACCCAGCAATTAGTCTCCTAGCGACTTTGTGGGGAAAAATTCTATAGGGAAAAAAAACAACAAATCTAACCCCCAACAGACTCAAATTTTAAAACTGCTTCAAATATTCAAATCAGAAAAAAAAGGTCCAAAGCAATCTGAGGTGAAAACTTTAAAATAGATTGAAATGTAAAAATACTGAGCAATGTTCAACCCTTAGCTGTTTACCACAAATGTGGCCACAATCCCACAGTAACCAAAGGGCAAGGCACCTCTGAAAACCTAGTCAGGCATAGAAGCTTGTCAAATTCACCAACATGAAATACTGAGAAGGACATGGGCTGAACTTTGTACTCCTAAAAGACTTGGACAACCTTCCCCAATCTGCAAACAAGTGTTTCTGGTTTCTTGAAGGTAAGGAGATCTGAAACTTCAAGGTACTTGCCTACAGCAGCTTTTCTCCCAGAGCTCTGCCAGTAGCTTCCCTCTCTGCACCAGCAACTCAGCGAACCAAGAAAAGCCAGACTTGAATATGAATTCACCAGATATGTATCAAAGTTACATCTACCACAAGTTTCTCTACAGGCTTCAGATGCTGACTCTACGTACTGAGGAAGGACCTTTTCTTCTAAGAAAAAATTTGTCCTTCTCTTGCAGAAAGGACTGTCAAGTATGGATTGGATAAGCAAAAACCCTTCATAATAATATGTAGCTCAGTCCACTAGCATGGATTGTGTATAATTCTCCACACCTAATAACTCTGGAGCAGTCCACAACTAGAAAAGTTTGACAAGGCATGATAGAGAAGACTATTTCCAGTCTGTGAAGGGATAACATGCTTGTTATATTATATGACTGGAAGAAATAGAAAGAAACCATGCTGACCAGCATCTGGGGATGTCTATGCAGGTCTCTCATAGATGCTTTCACAATTCAGCAATGGAATAATGCTGTGCATAGCATTTAAATGCCAGACTTAGCAGGGAAAAATTGTTTAACTTGTGGTCTGGTTCTGCAGTGATCCAATTATTCTTTGAAGTATTCTGCTTCAAATACTAGTACATCAGAGAAATGAATAAGACTGTGTGGTAGGCAAACAAACCCAGTGATCTCTGAGGAACTCCAGCAAGATGAAGTAAAAGACAAAGGCATGTGCATTCAGACCAGAGATGTGTGATCTCTTTGTAGGTAAACTACAAAAACTAAAGAATAAAACACCAAAGTAAGAATCAGTCGAAATGACAAGGAAAGCACCAGATAAAGAAACACAGAAGAGCTGGGGTGACAGCTTCTTCGGTCATTCTATACAGTAATAGGACATCCTGTATTAAATGACCAGGTCCTTCTTAGAATAATAATAACAATAAAAACACCCCAAACCAAACCAAACCAAAAAAATCCTCACACAAAAAGGACCAAAAACCACAGAGGGATTTCCCATGTGTCACAGAACCAGCTTATTTATCCCCAGTGTTTATTACCCACATTTACCTAATTGATATTGAGAGATAGAGAGTTAATTATATTTTCTGTATAATATATCAGAGTCAGATTACAGTACTGTATGTTTGTTCTTAGTGGACTCACACTTGAACACCTGCAAATACTATGCAGCTCTGACATAAAAAGACAATTCTTTTCTAATTTTAAACCAGATTTTTCAAACTGTCTGAATAAAGTAACATTCCTTCAGCAGGGAAAAAAAAAAAAAAAAAGAAATGGAGCCAAGTTCAAATAGACTTACTTCCATGTCACTTGTGTTTTGGTACCAGAAACACCAAAATATCCCAGGGGGCTTTGAAGAAAGAGTCAGAAGACCTAGCACAGGAACCAGCACAGAAAGTAAACAAGATTTATCAGGAATTTGCACCTGAGTGAGAATTTATATTATCAGACAAAACTTCACATTGGGAATTTAGACAACTATTGTCAGTGTGAGTTCAGAAGCTCTCCACATCATTTTTCCATCCTGGGGAAAAACAAAAGGAAGTAGAGTCCAAAATTAGGAGGACTAGTAAAAACTAGGAGCATTCATGAAACAGGTCAAGTGCAAGCAGCTATCATCACTCTCCATAGCTCAAAAAAGGCAAGTGTCATGCCTCACAGGAGATAGCAAGTTTTATGGTAGCTCGCTCAGATTTTTAAAAGCCAGTCTTTGAATCTTTGCTCCAGAACTTACCCACAGCATATTCAAGCGATGCTATTGGCAAGGGTGTGAGGAAGCACATTCTTTGAAGTGTGTTCCCAGGTGGTTTGCATGAATCAAAATTTGCACCTCAGAGGGCATGTTTAGATTTTTCCATTTGTTGCAAATTTAAGCACTGCATTAAAATATTCTAGATCTGTAACCGAAGATTTCAGATTTAGTGGCAGAGCCAGTAACTTTACACAGATGGGCATTCCAGGTGTGATCAACACTGTCCATTCCAAGCAGCCTGCATGCAAACCAGATCCATCCAGAAGCCATATAGCTATGCTATAACAAAGTTGTCTTTGTCAGAGTGTACTTGGGCTGACAGCTACAAGGGCCACATACGCTCGGTTTTGACAGGCTTGCGGCAAGGGAATGTGAGATCAGGCCTATCTGCTTCTGCCCATGAAGATATTTTCTCATGTTTGATGTCTCTAGACTTGATCATCCTTTTTATTTATGTTAATGGTTCACTTATTTTATTGGTGTCAGATCAGGCCATATCACTACTTTGCTGTGTCTTCTTATCCATGTGTGTGGCTTGGTGGCCTATGTTCCTTTCTTTGCTAATGCCAGCAGCCTCTGTATCTTGGTCCAACAACAATCTCTGCTTCCTCCATATCAGGGCCTGTCCTGAGTCGTTCTGCAAGTTCACTGTCCTGGATTCTCTTAAGCCCATTCCCAAGAAATACTTCTTTCACAATACAATAATAATACTAGCAGATAGAGCATACACCCTAATTAGAATAAAACAACAAACAAACAAGCTCTCTTAACTGCATTATACCAAGCACCATCCCTTGGCAAGTGACCACATAATCTTATTGTTGCTCCTCCTGTTATTCCTCACCTCCTTACTACCCAACAATTATTCTGTGTCTATAATTAGTTCACACTGCCGCAATAGGAGATACTAACTCACCACCTCGGGTCTGTCTGAACATTTCCTGAAATCAGAAGAGTTTTGCAGGGGACAGCAGCCACTGGTGGCAAGTGTTTGGAAACCCCCTCATGAGAAGGGATTTTACTTCCTTTTTCTTCAGAAAGACACTTTACCCCCAGAAATCATTATCACTAGCTGTATTCCTGCTATCTCAGGCCCTTACTTAATGGGTATCTCTGACAACAAACACATCTTTGCTTTCTTAGTGCAGTTCTCCGGGTATTGATGGAACTATTAAAGGTAACCCAGGTGAGCATATTTACCCATAATAAGCACTTAATATAATACGGTAAATCTATTTCATTTATATTAAGTCATGACTTCACATCCCTTTAATTTTGACAAGCATTCATCATAGACAGAGATTCCTTCTTAGAATGAGACCAGTTAGTCAAATTCATTTAAAATTGCATATATTTATATGCATATCTTTACATTTCCCCATTTCTACATTTGTTTATAGCTCCAATCAGAAAAGAAGTAAATTCTGTACTGCAATTTGCTGTGCAGTACCTAGAATATTAAAAGGTTTCTTCTAAATTAAACTTATACTCATTAGGGATTTAATCACCCTAAGAAAATATTAGGTAGTTATTCTACTTGTGACTCTGCTATAATCTTACTTTGTAAGCATTCTTGAAAGCATGAGATTTAAAGGACTTAGAGTTTTATGGTTGTTTTACATCTGTTCACTAGTAGAAAACATTGGATAGTTGATCCCTTCTCTCTAATGAATTCAGAAAGCCTTTTATGAGCCTTACTGAAATTACAAACATGAAAATGGTCTTTTTAAGGCTGTAAAAGACAGAATTAATTTTAAAAATATCTAAAGACCTTTTAAGTGTTAGACAATGCACTGATTACATTGTCCTCTGTTTTCTAGTTTAAAAGAGTCCAAATTAGCTAAAACCAACATTTACAAACCTCTACCATTGAACATAACTAGAATTGCAATGTATAGTACTCAACCATAGGAAATCACAGAATAACAGGATATGCTGAGTTGGAAAGGACCTACAAGGAGCACTGAGTCCAAGTCCTGGCCCTCCACAGCACCATCCCCAAAAGTCACACCATGTGCCCAAGAGTATTGTCCAAAGGTTATTTTTACACCATAAACTGGATACAATTACAGGATCACTCTTTGTTTTTCCAACACTCTGGTTTCAATAAGTCCACAGCATAAATCCATTGTTTGTGGAAAAACTTAGGGTTAAGGAAAAAATGCTATGTCTGTCTATGGGATCCTTCCATGGCTTTGGTTGCCTTTTTTTTTTTTTTTTTTCTTTTCCTTGCCCAAAAGCAAGGTCATCACTAGTTTCAAGCTCCCTCCTCTCCAAGTTCCTACTTTGGGACCTCAAGACCCGACCTGGAGATACGCTGAGCATTCCTCCTGGGGACAAGGAATTGGCACCAGTAAAAACTCTGAATGTTTGAGAAACACTGGAGAAAGGGATCTCAAGCTGCTAAACAGATTCCCTCTGTGTGCTGCCTTAATTTGTAAAATGGATGTACTAATGCTGTTTATCTCACAGCTATATTCCACATAACACCCCCTGTGTTAGTGTCCAGGAATAATTTGAAGTGGAAAGCCCTGCAGAAGAACACCTAAATACAAAAGAGATACCCCACTGGGATCTACAGCACATCAGGTATGAATTGGATGGATATAGCATTTAAGAGGGGGAACCAGACTGTAAATCACAGAGAGCGTGATGCTACAGGCTCTAATTTTGGGCAAGATCCCTATTTCATGTAGTTAAGTTGTTACTGCTTTTTAGACAACAGTATTTCCAATGCCCACACACCTCCCTGAAAAGTGATTACATCACCATCTGCTTGTCTGTTCAAAAGTTTAGCATCACCTGAGCTCAGTACAGTACCTGCACTGTTTCCCTCTTCATTTTAGTTTGTCTCACTAAAAAATGGAACGTTCTACTGCACTTCAACATCTTAAACTGTATGAAAAGGTAAACCTGAGACAAATGAAGTAATCTATTAAGAAGACACTAATTTCATTTGTTGTGGGCAAATTGGAAAATAGAAGTTTACTTTGTTATTATGCAGATGATGAGCAATCAAATGGAAACATGACCAATGTTGGTAATGACCAAGAAGGCAGAAAATAAACCATAGTAAAGTACTAGGACATGGGAACCTCTTTCCACTGCAAGTAGTAGCCCAGAAGAGGTACAGCATACAAAAGTCACAAATCACCATCACTGCTGAAGCTTTAGGCTCAGAAAATCAGTTGTTGGTTCTAAAAAGGCCACCCATATATCACACATCTCAAGCAACAGCTGCCATATCCCTGGTCACCCACCCCAAATACCCCACAAAATCCCTGACCAGTCAGGAGCAACTTCATGGAAAGAGGGTGTTTTAGCAGGCTGTGCCTGCTGTTCAGTCATTAGACTTCTTCACTGTGAAGATTTCCAGCAAGGATACCAATTAATGCAAATGGCTTGTAATTAACAGTGATGATTTTTGTAACGTGGATACCTTCTCAGTATGAATAGGAATGCGCCACCAACTCATTTCACATGAGGCAACCATCAGGAGGTAAAGATTTGCAGTTAATAAAGGCCCATGTGAGAACGAAACCAGTGACTCAGAAGAGTAATGCATTGTCTTGCAATACTGGTCTCCAGAGCTGGCACCACTAATCTAACTGGATCAGATCATTGTTAATCCTTTGTTTTACTGAGAATGTGAAAATTCTCTAAACACTTACTTCACATTTGATTTCCTCAGAGATTCGTGTTGTGTGTAATGTGCGCTGCCTCCTGACAGAGCACCTTCTCTATTACTTGGAGGGGAAGTCGCTCTCTCAGCAAGCCTTTTGTTTTCACCTGTCCAGATGCACTCGTGTCTGTCTCCTCCTCTGAGTATGATGCCTGCTTCAACTGCCTTCACTTTCACGCTGCTAATCCTCCATTTGACCCACTTTGGCACTGCTCTCTTGGCTCTCCTGGCTCTCCTGGCAACAAATGTGGAAAGGGTGCTGATACATAAGTTCAAGTGTCCTTGAACTTCCATTTTCTTCTGGGCTCTATTTAATATGGCTAGATTTTATTTTTCCTGTGATTTTGAATTCCTACATTTGACACTTTCCCTGTTGTATCTTGATTCCTGTTAATGTTTTTTTGTGGGTTTTTTTTTTTTTCCTAGTCACAACACTCAGTATTTCACTTCTGGTCCATACCTGTTTTTTACCAGTAACAAAGCGTGCTGGCCATCTTGTCTTCATCTCACATCCCCTCGAACAGCTTTGACACAACTCATGAGATAACACTGGAGCTCACTCCCCTGCTACAAAACTATGAGCTCCCACTCAGTCTTCTTTTATTGGCTGATAATGGATCNGCCCGGCTGCCTCCGGCCTTGCGGCCACCGCTTCCTCCACAACGTTTGCTCCGGGGGAAAGTTCAAAATGGGGCCTCTGCCTCCCAAAATGTCCTCTCCACCGGCTGCCCCAGCCAGCCCTCCCTCATGTTTCCATCCCAGGTCTCCCTCCCCGAGTCACGGCTCTCCAGCACCTTCCCTTCCTCCTGGTGTTACGAGCTCCCTCACTTTTTCCAGAACACCACTGTAAACCCATGTTCCTACATACCCCTTGTGCCGTGACTCACCCTCCCTAGCTAACCTTCCAATTATTTGTAATTAACAATAACAAGAAGGAGCTGACATTAAATGGAGATGATCAGATGTGGGGATGAGTTCAGTGCAAATGCTTAGAGAGACAGAAACAGCATCATTTACTACTGAATAATCCTATAATCGTTCCGTGTACATTCCTCTTTCCATAACCACTGCTTGACTTTATCGTGTTCTGTGTCCTTTTGTGAGATACCGAACCTTGATTGGAAGCAGAGTCCATCCACTTTAATTTCCTCAGGTGCTCGTTATTAACAGAGGTAAGGGCATCTGAAAATTGGACTAGCTTTTAAAATTTTGTATGTGAAGCAACATCAAACATAACTGTTGCAGCCTGTGCTAATATATACTACAAGGCATTTAAATTGCCATGAGCTTGTCTCAGCTGCCTTGGATTTTCCTGTTCTAAAAAGTCCAGCCTTTCCTGTTCTGCCCACTTATTGTACCTCTCATGCATCTTTTGCTGCAGCTATCCATGACTTAATGCAATGGCAGGCATGAGAAGCTTGCCTTGAGGATGATACACAAATTGCTTTTTTTTTCTTGCTATAGAAGATTAAACTTGCTTTGATGGCATAACCTTGCTTTCTTTCTTCCTCTCTCATTGATTTTCCTCCTCTGCCGCAGTCTACTTTATAATGCATTATGCTTCTCATTTCTACCATCAGAATCAGCAGTTTTAATCCACTGGATCCAGAATGCCACTACAAAAGCCTTGTAACTTTCATTCCTCCGGTGAAGGCTATTCCAAAACAATAAAACTACATTAAAATTTATTGGTTATAATAAATAAGGGGAAAAAAAATCTTGTAAGCTATGAATCAGAGGCAGCTTTATGAGCATAAATGTCATATGTGTAGAATTTTCATGAGTTGTCAGCGTTTACTATTAATTTGATTCTAATGCTTATGTCTGCAAGACCAGTGAAGCATGACCAGGAGCAGGTGAGATCTACGTGCACTGCTAGTAAGATTGAAAAGGTGATTTCAAATCTTCTTTTATTCATAGTGTTAACGCCATTGCTGGTGTGGGCACTTGATGTGAAATAGTGGGAACTGAATCCTTCAGAATAAAGGTCCACAAGAATAGTGTCCTAGATGACCAGGTTCTAAAGGGTAATTGTGTTCCTTTAGCACTTTGGAGCACTTTGTCTAGGAAGACCTAGTTGTGTGATATGTTATCAGCCTCAAAGGTCTCAAATCCACATAAACAATTTAAATGAGCTGGTATTTATTCCTCAGGGAATGAGACAGAACAGAATCCACCTCTGCCTAGGATTCTCAGTGTATGGAGAGACACCCATGCACCCANCTGTTATTATCTACCTCAGAGACCATTCCCTTCCCGTCCCCAGATTAGTGATGGACCTCGTCGGTGTGGCAAAGGTGAGCGACACGGCGGCTCCCCATTTGGAGGGCTCCTGGGGCCTGCCCTGGGGCCGGCTCCCGCTCTCCGCCGCCGGAGCCGTCTTCGGGCAGCTCCCGGCCCCGGCCCGGCCCCGGCCCCGGCCCGGCCCCNGCTTTTAAAATTTTGTATGTGAAGCAACATCAAACATAACTGTTGCAGCCTGTGCTAATATATACTACAAGGCATTTAAATTGCCATGAGCTTGTCTCAGCTGCCTTGGATTTTCCTGTTCTAAAAAGTCCAGCCTTTCCTGTTCTGCCCACTTATTGTACCTCTCATGCATCTTTTGCTGCAGCTATCCATGACTTAATGCAATGGCAGGCATGAGAAGCTTGCCTTGAGGATGATACACAAATTGCTTTTTTTTTCTTGCTATAGAAGATTAAACTTGCTTTGATGGCATAACCTTGCTTTCTTTCTTCCTCTCTCATTGATTTTCCTCCTCTGCCGCAGTCTACTTTATAATGCATTATGCTTCTCATTTCTACCATCAGAATCAGCAGTTTTAATCCACTGGATCCAGAATGCCACTACAAAAGCCTTGTAACTTTCATTCCTCCGGTGAAGGCTATTCCAAAACAATAAAACTACATTAAAATTTATTGGTTATAATAAATAAGGGGAAAAAAAATCTTGTAAGCTATGAATCAGAGGCAGCTTTATGAGCATAAATGTCATATGTGTAGAATTTTCATGAGTTGTCAGCGTTTACTATTAATTTGATTCTAATGCTTATGTCTGCAAGACCAGTGAAGCATGACCAGGAGCAGGTGAGATCTACGTGCACTGCTAGTAAGATTGAAAAGGTGATTTCAAATCTTCTTTTATTCATAGTGTTAACGCCATTGCTGGTGTGGGCACTTGATGTGAAATAGTGGGAACTGAATCCTTCAGAATAAAGGTCCACAAGAATAGTGTCCTAGATGACCAGGTTCTAAAGGGTAATTGTGTTCCTTTAGCACTTTGGAGCACTTTGTCTAGGAAGACCTAGTTGTGTGATATGTTATCAGCCTCAAAGGTCTCAAATCCACATAAACAATTTAAATGAGCTGGTATTTATTCCTCAGGGAATGAGACAGAACAGAATCCACCTCTGCCTAGGATTCTCAGTGTATGGAGAGACACCCATGCACCCATCCGCTCACTTGTGGATAATGCTTGATTCACCTTTTCCTTTATGTAACTTTTGAAACCATCAGCAGAAAATGGGCAGTCATTTTCATGATCATTCAATGTATGTAAGGAAGGCAGAACATGGATTAGTCTTCATTCCTGGCCTTCCACAAAAGACAGCAGCCTACAAACTGCCAAAGTGCTGGGTGAGCTCATTCAGGTCTTCCACTCAGAAGCCTTAGTGGAGGTAACTCTAAAATACCTTACTGCTTTTTTACCTCTAAAGAAGAAATGTTTAATAACTCTTTACCTGGGCCAGTTTGGTACTAATAATGCCTCATGTGGAATTCATTAACCCTTTTATGTTTTCATCGTGAAAATTAAGGCTTTTCTTCCAATAGTAAGCAGGAAAGGGCATCAAAAATGTCAATCAGGATAATAACTTATTCCTGTTCAGATCACATCTATTTGTTATGATCAACAGAAAATCTTTTTTTTTAGTAATGATTTCACAGAAGAGAAAAAAAAGCGCAATAGTTTCAATTGTAGCCAGTAAAACAGAATCTTTCAAATCAATTGTGTTCCTATACCTAAGCTAATTTATATGGATAAATCCCTGAGGCTAAATCTTTACTTTCTATTATCCTAATTTTTAAACACCATGATGATCCATGATACTTGTTCCCGAATATATATATATATATAGAAATGTATACTTAAATGGAGTTTAACCTCTTCATTTGTATGTCCTAGTCAAATATTATGGCAATTCAATCAAAGATATTTCTGCCACTATTGATGTTCATAAGGCATAAAGATTGCAAAACCAGACAAAAACAAAAAAAGTGATTGCATATTTCATGCATTATTCTGGTTGATTCCTTGGGTATGCATCTAGTTTGGAGTTCATCATTATCTATAAAAGCCTATAGTTTTTTAAAGATTCAAATTTACATTTAGACTCCATTTAATCAGGCATAAAACTACCTGCTATTAATGGGCAGCTGAAGGATCATTCTCTGATATGACTATTTTGAGAAGTAATGAAATAGCTTTAAAGTAAAAGAATATTTTTCTAGTTTCCTAAGTAATCTGGAGAATGATGGGAACTTTATTCAATATTGCAAAGTAGCATATATCCAAACTGTTTTCTTTTTTCTCATATGTGTTTTATACAGCAGTTTAATGAAATGGAATAATTTCAGACCCCTGGAAAGGATTACAGAATGACCTAGAATACTTGAGTTACTACTGCCATCAGTGGGTAATGCATTTTGTTAATGCTGAAGCGTGACCTGTTTGAATCATTTTCTTGACTTGTTCACTACCAGCATATTTGTGCACTCAGTCATACAAGTATGTATGTATATTTGCAAAAATATATTTTCAAACTTCATAAACATGTTTTGATAAAAATACAACAGATTTTCTTTTCTCATCAATCTTATTTCATCGTGTCCAGCATTCATACCTGACAAACCTTTGTGCTTTCACCTAATCTTTTCATCCTCTCATTTTCTCTTAAGTACATATATACCCAAACTAGATTTTATGCTGCTGTGTTTTCTCTTGGTTTCAATATAAAAGAACAATTGCTGGACCAGCATAAAATGCAGACCACATCTTTCAAGATAAGGTAAGACATTTGTTACACAGAAGATATGGACTAGTTACTTTCTAATATTTATCTTCTTATATGCAGAATTACAAGAGGGAGTCATGTGTTTAAGTAAAGAGAGCCAAGATACTACAGTATTTTATTTAAAACGGGATCCACCCTGAGAAAGAATTTCAGAGCCTTTGTTCCTGATGCAAGTTCTTGTACCAAGAATCTTAAAATGGCTTTCCCTCCTTGGGCTCAGACACTAGGACAAAGGTACCTTGAAAAGCATACCTCTCTTTAACCAGATCTAAACATCTTGTTTTGAAAATAAAATATGAGGTAAAGATCAGAGCAGAAGCTGCCCTAAGCAGAAAGATACATAAGCACTTAGCAACCACTGGACATAAGCATTGCATACAAATAGCTGATTCACTGAACTTATTTTAGTGAGATGCATTTCAACCATCCACAAACGACTAGCATCCTGGAGCCTTTACATATACTTTTTAAAGCTGGTTTATTTGCTTACACAAACCTGAGTTGTATGGCTATACAAGCAGGATTTTAGTACCCAAAGAAGTTATAGCAACTGAGTAAAGGTTTGCATTTTCTCTAGCATGCAGTTGAACAAAAAGTGTTTTTTCCATGTGAAGTACTATAGCTCTAATAAATTTTTCACACAAACTGTATGTTTACTGGTATGATTAAAAAAGAGGAGATTTTACTTTGTTAGGGAAAAGAGAACAACTGTAGCTGTATGTGTGCAGCAGAATTAGGTAAGTCATGGCCTCTCAGGAATAAAATCAGCCATTATCCCTTGAAGAAAGTAGACAGCTGGGAAGCTGAATTTTGCTCACTATAGGAAGTATATATTTAACTTCACTGAACTGCCTAGAGTTACATTAATGAATCCATCTCAAGAACTCAAATGGGTCTTCCTGTCTAGACTTGGAGAAGTAAATAAATATTACCTAATGCATGGTATTCAATACAGCAAACCCAATCACATTCATATACACTTGCTGCAAAATGAAGCAAGCCAGCAATAAGTACTCTGCTCGCTATTTCAGTTATATGTACTTTGTAAACAAAGTACAGTGTTTTATTACTCTGCCTGTTCCTTACATTCAGCTGCTGTGATTGATACACTGACAGCAAGTGATGTCTTTCAGAAAAGGCTTCATTCAGTTATAGAAACCATTGCTTGTTGTTGCATCAGAACAGTAACTTCAAGAGGGCTGTGTGTTTATACAGGTCGAGGTCTATGCAATAGCTCAGAGAAATAAGCCCAGTCCACAAGTGAGACAATTTCTCCCTGCATGGAGTCCATGATTTTTCCATAATTGTGCCTATTTTCATGGTTTTAACTGACAAAGAGTACTGCCTTCATTTTTGGAAAGCCATTACTCATGGAAGCAGACATTCAGTAGTAGTATTGCAGAAAGCAGCAGGTCATGCCTGTGTTAGCCTCAGCTGTTTTGAACTACTTTGCAGAAAACTCAATGTATGCCATAAATCATAATTTGTCTTAGTAACATTGATGGTTGTTTAAAGTTATTAGTGGGGTAGAGTAAGCCAAAAGTTGACACTAAGTCACCCTTTAGTTTTTGCACCCTTTTGATTTTACTTTACTGGGGGTAACCATTTAACCAAGGGTAGAAAGTAACAAAGCGCAGTGGAGGGAAAGTGATAGGTACGGTTAATTAATTCTGCTTAAGTATACTTAGCCCCTTGATAAGAGCAATGCTTTCACAGCAAGCAGAGAATTTACACAGCTCCTTATCTTTCAGTTCCCTGCATACTATCCAGAAGAGTTCTTTTCGGTCAGTGTAAAACATCGGTTTTAGGATATAGTATCTTGTAAAGACCCATACTTTTAAGCCCTCAGCACGGTAAAGAAGTGGCAAGGCCTACATCATTAGTCTGTAGACTCCATCACTATTTGTTTAGGATTGCAGCTATAGTTAACAATAGCCATGGTGGTGTTTGTGACTGCAAGTGGACATAAGCACAGACAAACCTGCCCACCCTTCGCATCCAGACCAGTTGCAGACTTTTTAAAAATTGCATAGAGGAAGCAAATCTGCAAGATTTTTTGTAATGCAAAGTAAAGCATGCTCAACTGTACTGGAGAAAGATTAGAGAATGATGCTTCAGATTTCCATTCTTTATTGCCAACAGAATTATATTTAAAATGCCAAGGTCCAAAAAAAAAAGTAATAAATACTTCACTTTAGGCTGTAATAAATTAAAAAAATTAACAAGGAATGCACTTTGCCAGCCACAAGTGTGGGTATTTTTGAAAAATAAGGAAAAAAAAACAGTATGGCCATAGTTCACAGTTAAGCAACCAGAAGCTGCTTGTTACAATTATCCCCAACAACGGAGCTTTCCCTTCCCTCCCTTTACAGATGTGTATTCACAGTTTAACTCCATCAGAGATGCTCTCTTACAGAGCAAACAGACACACTCTGCTCCGAGTTCAAGTCAAATATATCTTTAACACACATGAAGCAAGGAAAACTATGATCCGAAGAAATCCTTGTCATAACATTTTAGTCCAACAAGTAGGTTCAGGCTTCTAATAGATGTGTGCCCAGCACACTTGGACAGTCCAGTTTTCGTACCACCACACATCCATCATCAACATACTAGCTGCTCCATCATCTCCACTGTAGATTCACAGTGAACAAGAGTCTATTTGGTTTTCCAGAGTTAGTTCCTTCAGTTACATCGCTGCAGCAGCATGTTCAGAGCATATTCCATTCTGTGTTTTAGTTCCAATGAACATCCAGAAACCAGAAGAGTTGTCAGATGAAACGTTGTGGATATCCTGTCTTCATTGATGTAGGTAAGGAGATATTCCTCGCTCTGATTGCAAATGATGACTTTTGTGTGATCATGGTAGAAGTTCACCTGTAAAAAAAGAAGACAGTTGCTGTTTGTCTACTTTCTTCTCTCAGTTTCGGAGACTTAGCTAGTTTTATTGCAATGAAGTATTTTAAGACATTTTCTCTGGTGATGCTACCACACTTACTTGAAACGTGCCATCATTGAAGAGCATCATTAACGCTTTATCAGATTTGAGCCACTGTAAGAGGTAAAGCCTGGGCCTGCGTACATCTGTTAGGCTGGGCAAGTCTCCTCCCTAGGAAAGGGAACAGGCTATGTTAAGCAGTCAGTTTGCATGTAATGTATTTTAACAGCTCAGGACCTTGAAGGTGCTGAACTTACATCCATGAGATTCTCCTCCATATAGTGAGAGAAATACTTCAGTACAGTTACTTGGCTAATGAACTGTTCAGGAGCCTCTGTGGCTGAGAAGACAGAGCATTGGCCTAGCTCAGCATAGTAGTGCACTGTCCTGAAAGAGAAAAAAAGAAGATTAGAAGGTTAGTGATGAGAAACAAATATTTCATGTTTAAACTGCCTTAGTGAGCTGCTGGCTTTGTAATGATTCTTACTTTTTGTCTGGCAGAAGGCTCATATGTGCCCCATTGTTGAAGAGGACACCAACAGTGTGATCTGACAGCTGGTACCCAAAGCCATACTTGTTGGAGTAGTCCACCCATTTTGTAACCCACTGGAAGGATGCCGTCAGCTGTTCCTTGGGATTGCTGTCTGCTTCTGGCATGTTCTCCAGACATCCTCTCAATACTCTTGCAACTGTATCGGCAACACTTCCCATGGTACTGTCTTCCAAACCTGAAGAGGAAGGATTATTAGACTGACAAGAGCACATAGAGAAATTTTCATTCTAAACCTTTCAGTTACCTATATTTTAAGAAATCTAGCCTTAATGACTAATTTAAACTATTCAAAAGTATTGGCTTTTACAGCATCAAAAATAAGAGGATAGAAGCAGACGTTTGTTTCAAGCTTTAAAGATATGAGAAAAATAAAGATGGGATTCAGACCTAGAGATCACATTTTGCTGCACTTACATTCACTGCTACTGCTGCAGCTTCCCAACGTTCCTCTGACTATCATCCGAATGGAATCTCCAATCTTCTTAGTTTCTGGCAATGCTCCTGGCTTCACCACTGCTGTGATAAGAGGCTGAATCTCCTAGAAGAGTGGTCAGACATGTAAACATTAAACATAATACAAGCCAACGCTTATATGCAAGCTTTGCATGGCTCTCCTGTTTCTCAACAAATGATAAATTCTAGGGAAACTGGTATTCATGTACAAAGATTACAAAGTACAAAGAGCTGCTGCTAAACTGAGCTTAGAGCAGCACACCAGGTCTTTTTACTCTTTAGATCTTCAATTTGCATTTCACAAGCTATTAATCAGTTCTCTGCTCTCCTGCCCTAGCAAGGGAGCAGCTGTGTGCAGGTCTGAACACCAAATAGTAAAAGATAGATTTCAGCAAATTATTTGAAGAAGCCCTAGTTAATCATGAACTGAAGCCCTGTATTTGGAATATTGAGAAATAGCACCTGGCAGACAAGTTAACGCACAGGCAACAATGGAATCTAGGTAGATGCTATAATTACTCAAAAGCCAAAATTTATAGTCTCCCTACAAAGGCTACTGTACCTCTGTGATGCTTGTTTAAGCCCTCTTAAAGCAACTCTGCTAATCATTTAAGCTTGATTATACTGTGTACAGCTCCAGTTCTGATATCCAAGTCAAATATAATTTAATTATAGCTACTCCACCCAACTGTTACTGGATTTGAATTGAACTGCACTTGCATATACCTCATCCATCTTGTGTTTGGGGGCCTGCTGGGTTATCGATGTCTTCTTCAAATCATGCCTGAGCTTGTAGATTTCTTCATCTTCTTTCGCTAGCCTGTCTGCAATACAGGAAAAAAAATATTTAACTCTGAACCTGGAAGGACTATTGAATTATAGAAAGCATAACAAGTCAGCTGCAGAAAACACATTGTCTCTCTCCAGCAGCTTCTTTCTTCTAAGCCTGCCACAGTCTCCCAGAGAAATGATGCCATTATACACAAATCACTTAAGAGACTACATTTCAATAGACATTACAAACTAACAGATGACCAATATAGATATGGATGCTGTAAGAAGCATTCACATATGTAAGCTGGCATAGGTGGGCAGGCTACCATCTATACTTATCAAGAAAAAAGTCAAAACCAACACAGGAAAGCTCTGAGACACAGATGTAATTGTTCTGTTGCTATCTCACAGGTGTACGCTGATACAAAACTGATGCAAGAGAGATAAATGGACTGTATCTAGGCTTGAACTTACTGTGTGCATCGAAGTATCTGGCCTTATCCTTTTTACCCCCAAAGAGAGCAGCAGCTGCTTTTTTGAAGAAATTTTTAGCAGGACTTGACAAATGGAAGTCAGGGACGGTGTGACAACAGCTTGCAGAAAGTCTATCAGGTGTAAAGCCCTGTGGAAATGCAACACAAAAAACTTTTAGACCACAGAATGCATTTCTGTGTGGATTTTTTTTTTACAACACGGATAGCAAACAGTACAAACCTGTATGAAGAATTCATGTCGAATTATTTCATCTAAACTGGGCCGATCTTCAGGGTTTTTTGACAACATGCTAACTATTAAGTGTTTTGCAGGTGCCAGGAGAGATGAAGGCAGGCTGTATCTTGCTTCCCTTATACATCTGTATGTTTCTTTAAGATTTGTAGTCTCAAATGGGGGTCTTCCCAACAGCATTGTATACCTGTTTAAAGGCAAAGGAAAATTATTTTATTTTACACACCCACGTACTTGTGCCTACAACTCAAAAAAAAAGACTGTCTATCACCAAACAAAGAATTTCTGCATTTGAGTTATACATGTATGAAAGGCTGCAAACAGATGCAGTTCTGCATCCCCTTTGAACTCTCCGAAGCCTAAGTGACAGATATATTCTATTTCAAAGGCAGGGAAGTACTTACATTACACAGCCTAAGGCCCATATATCAGATTCACAGCCGTGGCCTTGTTTGTTGAGGACTTCTGGAGAGAGGTAATTTGGTGTGCCACATATTGTTCTGAAAATTCAAAGACACCACAAAACTGGTTAGTATTTCAAAAAGAAAGAGAAAGGAGCTGTTTTTCATAGGGCAGGTTTTCCTCTCAAGTTCAGACAAGAATTTGAGACATCTAAAGAGGTGCTGTAGGAGCTTTGATAGAACAGATGTTTTTTCATTTTGTCTTCATGACACTGGAGGGGCAGTAACTAGCTTTTGCTATGGAATATGACTTCTCATTTTCATATTAATTGAGTTTCATTTATTACAAGACTCTAAATTTTTGATGCTCCTACCTCCTCCTGTGCTCCAGTGGTTCCAGCCTAGCTGCCAAGCCGAAGTCACCCAGCTTCAGTTCCATGTTCTCATTGATGAAGAAGTTACCTGGCAGACAAAGAAATTCCAGTTAGTCCATCTCTGGCAAGGTAGGAATGCATTTGCCACAGGTGCTGAGTCATACTTTGTTCAGAGCCAGAAGCTGGACAAGAATTTTTTTTTTTTTTTTTAAACTAGGAATGCTTAATGTCATCCCTTAAGCACTATGAGTTTCCATTGTAAAGACAGACTACGCTGATTCTACTAAACAATCACCATACAAGGATAAAATGGTACAATGCTGACAGGGCTGGAGGAGTGCGTTTTGAAGCTGGCAATCTGGAGAACTTACCAAGTTTAAGATCCCTGTGTAAGATTTCCTGTTCATGAAGATACTTTAGCCCTGACACAATTTGCCTGAGGTAGTATCGTACTTCTGGTTCTGTCAATACCTTCCTCGCTTTTAAGATGTGAGCCATTGACTGCAGAGGAAAAACAAATGCAGAAATGTCACTGGCAGTTCATGCAAAAGATTCGCCTTAAGCAAAAGCAAATGAGTACGTAGAGAAATATCAACTAAAGCCACGAAAAATTACTTTTACACATCACACATACAAATTAGTTGCAGATTCGAGGCAAGTATATACTGGATTTCTCCCAGTTGATGCTCACCCTTCTACTGCAGTATTCCAGAAGAATGTAAATATTTTCTCTGTCTTCAAAGTAGTGGTAAAACTGCACAATATGTCTATGATTAAGCATTCTGTGCAGCTCAATCTCTTTATCAATCTGAAAACACAAGATAGTGGGAAAGAAAAAAAGTGTTGTTAGCCTTACTTCCGCAACGTTGAGCAGACAGCTCTACTAGAACCATTTCAGGAAAAGGGGTAGGCAATCCAGCACACAAAGAGTTCGAGAAGCAAAAAAAAAAAAAAAA
>WBMY01002478.1:36567-83800 GCA_013397315.1 Donacobius atricapilla
CTGGAGGTGTTCAAGAGGCATCTGGATCTGTTGGTGAGTGAAGTTTGGTAGTTTAGAGATTACCAGCAGTAGTGCTGGGTTGACAGTTGGACTGAATGATCTTGAATGTCTCTTCCAACACTGATGACTTGATTCAGAGTTACCCTGATTTCATTAAGAGTCCCCAAGTGTGTCTTTGCACAAGAGAAACAAAGCAGGTAAACTACTTAACAAGTTTCTCTGATCAGGAAACCTCTCCCTCTCCCTCTCCCTCTCNAGTATAGCCAGTGGAAAGAACAAAACAATGCAATAAATACAGAAGAGAGAGGATTAGAAGTTGCTTTGCAAGAACTTGATGCCAAAGACTAAGCTAGATGCATTTTAAGTTTGGGATGAAATGGGTTGTCAGTCATCTTACCTGAAGTAACTCCTTACTGCTTTCTCCCTCACTGCTGTTTGAGAAGGAACAATATTTTCAACAGTCCTCCTGTTTAACTGTATCAAGCAGCATTTACTGAATTACAATGGATTTAGCAGAAGATTATTATGATGAGAGAGGGGGCACACCTCAGTGAGCAGCAACAGGCTCAGGAACTGGCAAGCCCTTTTTTTATGAACCCAAAATGTGCAGCTGTTTTCTCTGTGGGCATCATCCTGTTCCTCATAAAACAGCCATTTCATCAAGGGAACAAAGCAGTGCTCGTGAGGGATTTGAGACTCTCCAGATACCAGTACTGACATTGCTCACCAGCTGCATTTTCTCTCAACATTTTTGATTTGTTAATGTTCAAATTAGTTACAGGGGTATACAAATCTGTTACCTGCTTTATGATCCTAGGAGAAATTTTGAACAGGTCCTTTCTTAGGAACTGCAAAAGACAGTTCCTTTCACAAATGAATGTTCTGAGGTGCTTATCTATAGTTTCACTTTGTTGTATGCATGCTTAGTGACTTAAGCCAGTATTTCCCTCTCAAACTACTGAGAAATCTTTGCACCTTCAGGGTTGTGCTGACCAATCTGCTCAGGACGTCTGAGTTACATTGCACCAGGGCCAGAGAGTGTGCGCAGTGCAACTGGGACACAGCTCCCCAGACATGGAGGGTATAAAATAATTAATCAGGAAACTTGTCACTGTTTGGAGTTAATATTGGCTGCGTTCATTTGTTGAGCAGTGAAGGGATCGGGCAGATCTTCTTGCTCAGTGCAAAAT
This sequence comes from Donacobius atricapilla, assembly GCA_013397315.1. Taxonomy (NCBI): domain Eukaryota; kingdom Metazoa; phylum Chordata; class Aves; order Passeriformes; family Mimidae; genus Donacobius; species Donacobius atricapilla. The sequence continues at coordinate 37,758 of WBMY01002478.1, forward strand.
ATTCTTTTTTTGCCATTAAGTAGGACCCTGTTTCAAACAGTATGAGTCAGGAATAACTAATGATATATGCTCTTTCCCTAGCTGTGTTGAGCTCCAGATCAGGTAAACGTCTGGTCTTTCCTTCAGGCATTGCTTCTTCCAGGTCCACAGGTATGACCCAGCCCCATCCTCTTCCTGCAACTGATGTACACTGGCACCATTGGGCTGGTTCCTCATGGCTCTGTTCCCTCATCATTCAACAGATTGTGGCCAGCAACTCACAAGAGCCTGCTTAAAGCACACTAGAAAATGCTTTTGCAGAAAAATGCAAGAAATATGTGATGCAAAGGGAAAGAGAAGAAGAAAATAATAAGACATTCTGTTTGTGGTTTTTATCTAAAGGTAATAGTTGTAATTTTTACTTAGGGTATAAAAATCTCCAAAAGAGTAATTCCCACTCCCCAAGAGAGTGATTTCATACTGATGTTTCTGCAGGTTCCCTCCTAACAATAATCTCCCATGTTCGACTTAATGGCTTTAAAATCAGCTGATCTGCCGTGTCTTTTAAGTGTTTCCTAAGAGAAAGGTATAACAGTTCAGCTCTGTGTGTATGGAGCTTGGAAATTCTAATTCCAAACAAGCCTTACATTCATCATAAATACATTCAGCTACCATTTAAAAGCTCAGCATTAACATTACCCTTAACATGTAACTAAAAAGACACTAAAGCATGACACAAAACTCTACGTTTGCATAAACACATGCAGGCACAATAATTTAATCTGTGCTGAATTTCAAAGAACATGCAAATTTTTTGAAAGCCATAACTACAAATCTGAGCCAATATTTCCTCTCCCACCAGTGTGATGAATATACTACTTTATTATTTTTCCCTGTGAATAAGTACACAGGACAGAGCTACTAGTAATTTTTAAAAAAAACTGTCTTGCCATTATTCGTTCCAAAGAGATGTTGAGCGCCTCTGTTATCCCACCCTCCCCTTCTGCAGCTCATCAGAAAGCACAGTTACTTTCAAAGTGAGAGCACTAGAAATTTCTCAGCACTTTTCTCTGAGCAAGAGAGCCAGACCTCATTCTCCCTCTCTGTCTCCGAGAAACAATAAATGAAGGTAGACAGGTTAAACAAAGCTTTAGTACTTTCAGATGCCTATTTCCAAAATGGAGCCCAATATTTCTCTATGCTGTGAAGCACAGATACATAAACAACCGTCAGTCCAGGACTGGAGGAAGGCCTTATGGCATCCTCAAAATGAAACAAATATTCATATGATAGTGTGGTGGTGCTTCTTCTCCCCCAGGCCACTCTGTGATATCAGGACTGCTTGTGAGGCCTTCCCTGATTAATAGCTCCTGGACAGGTAGCTCCTCTTGAGCTCATCAGAAGCTGTCTATTCCCAGGAGCTTCTGTTGCCTAATGAGCTCCTGTTTTCCAACAGATAGCCTTGGCAACTTTTTTGTCTGCATTTTAGCCTGAGTGGGACAATATTACTGTTATTTGACTTCTGAGTAAAATTTTTTGTCTTGGGTAGCAGCCGGGGTACTGATGGCTAAAGCCAATAATCTCACAACCTTGTAGGCAGTGGTCCTGACTGAGGCACCTTGAACTCTCATGGGACACAGAGAACTGTAACCAGAAATCTCATCTTTCTGGGATGCTTCTCAGAGCTTACCAGCTCTCAGTGTTGTGATACCCAGGGGACTGTTGCCAAAAGCTGATGATGAAGCCTTGTCTGACACCTCCCCGGTCCTCAAAGCCCAACCCTTGCCTGTGGAGGCAAATGCACAGGCATTTTAACTATTTCACTAAACTCAATGGGAATTTTTGACAGGTATCTTTGTACATATAGATATATACATACATATCTCTCTGTCTCTGTGTGGGTGCATCTATGAATGGATTTAAATGCCACATTGTAAGTCTAGTATGATTATCATCATCTAACATTTTTATCATTACTGTTAAACTTATAGTAAATCCTGTTGAATCTTTTCATAAATGTTAAATTAGTCAATGATGAAGTGCTGCTAAATCCCTCATTCACCCTCAGCCTTTGCATACCTGGTCTTCATGAAAATTGTTCTAAACTTATTCTATTCATATTTTCCCTTGTGTTCTTCATCTTCAGTGAACCTTTCCATAGAATTTTCTCACAGTTCTTAAATCTTTATTAAGCCTCCTTTTGCTGACACCTTTGCCAGTGATTTTTTAAGCTGCCTAGATCACTCATTCATGACTAACAGTAGGCAGACTATCATCTTTAACTCCCTGAATTCAGATCCATTTCAAAGCATGAATAAATTTTATTCTAACTTTTTCTCAGTTCTACCTCTATACATTCAAGTGAAACATTGCAGCGAGAGGCAGAACATGTTGTGCTCCCCCCTACAGCAGATAGTTCCCTCACAGCTACTTGGTTGGCAGGTCTGAGGGATGAAGGTATATTTCTACTCTCAACAAATGGCTCATTCTCTGGTAATTAAGAGTTCCTGTGCCCATGGGTCAGATATGTCTCTAATTGTTGTGCCTCTAAAGAGTTTTGATGTTATCCATCTCTTTACATGAATTATGTAAACTGCAGCTGATTATTGCCAAAGCAACATAATAATATACTGTCTTTTCATAGTCAGTGGATTATGTGGATGAGGGAATACTAAAGGAAGTTTTTACAATCATCAGTATTAAAAGGTGTAGCTTGGTATAACAGCTGTACTTTCTGCTCATTATTGACCACACTTATGTTTCTTAATACACAAAATATAGTTGCAGGACTAACTTCTAATTCTGTTTTGAATATCTGTCTGTCTGAACATATTTGGTGCTCCAATAGATCTCATATGGTTTAAGATATACCAGTAGAAAAAAATACATACAAGATTTAGAGGACCTGACACAATATTTGAATATTGGCCATAGGAAGACATTGAACAGATGGAGAGGGACAGTGGATTAAGGGACCCCATGTCTTAAGTATCCCTGTGAAACTGGAGTAGGTGACATTAAAATGGATTACCTTTTAGTCTGGGCCCAAAACAATCACAGCAGTTCCAACAACAATTCCTACATGTAATGACCTTAACAGCTTTTTTTTCACCTGTGCTCTCAAGCACTTTTGAAAACGTTGGCTAACATAAACTTGCAATATTCATGCAACATCCCTTGTTTGTCAAAACAGAGCAGTTTTAATGCATGTTATTAAACAGGAGTTATTTGAGAAGATAATCACAGTTTGACGTGTGCAGTCCTGTTTATTGTGGTGGATTATAAATGGGAATGAGAACTGGAGCATAACCATCTGTTTTTGGGTGTCTAGTTTTGGTGAGCTGTTGAGTGCAATGTTTTGCCTTATACAAACATTAATCAAAGCTCCAGTACCCTGATGTGGGATTTTTTTTCCCTTGTTTCTTTGTGTTTTGATCAAAAACTTAGCAGCAAAAGCTATGTCATTTTAGAAAAAGTTCTACTTATCACAGCATGACAGATCCACCAAGAGATACCTCTTCCCTGGGAGGATGAGCTCAGTGATTCCCACTTGCTTGGACCTTCTGGGAACTGCCACCCCCATCTTTCCCTCCCTGAAGGAGACAGCACAGAGGCAGTCGAGATAGCATAGCTGTGAAGAAAATTTTCTGCTACATCAGTGGCAAGAGGGGAAAGTAAAGCTAAAGTAAACGTCCCTTTAGTTTACAAGAAAGCTAAGGCAGAAGAGAGACTATTTTAGCAGGCAAACATTTGGACACTAATATAAGGACCTGTTGTTAGGAGATATACACTAATATTCATAGTACAATGATCTTTATCAGGCTTCACATTGTTTAGCATCTGCATTTTAACGTAACATTTTCCAGCTTGTTTACTCAGCTCTTTCCTTCCCAGTTTTACCTGTCATCAATTACAACTGGAAGTGATAAAATCCCAACAGCACAGAGAACACTTTCCAGTAGTCAACCACCCTCCTGGTGACAACATTCCCCTCTGTATTGCATGGCCGATGTCCAGCAGACTGCTGGTCCACAAAAATAAGAAATAAAGCAAGCTCAAACATGATCAATGTCTTGTCACTGAAGACTACAGCTTGCTTTGTTTAGGCAGGAGGAATATACATACCTTTCTGATTTGCAGTAAGAAAAGGCAGTTTAGATGATGCTCCAGAAATACAGGATGTACAACACAGCTAATCTCTATTCTCTCTGTACAGCCTCACAGAAGGGGAAAGGTTGGAAGGGACTACTGCAGGTCATCTGGTCCAACCTCCCTTCTCAAATGGGATCCCCTAGAGAACACGGCTCAGAAATGTGTCCAGATGGCTTTTGAATATCTACAGGGAAGGAGACTCCACAGCCTTTTGGGGCAATCTGTCCCAATGCTCAGTCATCCTCGCAGTAAAGAAGGGCTCCCTCAAGTTCAGGTGGAGTATTCCTGACCACCTTCTTGTCTCCCCTGTGCTTAGAGATGGCTGCTAGGATGAACCATTCCATCATTTTCCAGAGACTGAGGTGAGAGACTGACTGGCCAGTTGTACCCTGGGTCCTCCATCTTGCCATTTTCTAAGACTAGGGTGACATTTTCATTCTTGTAGTCTTCAGGCACCTCTCCTGACTGCTATGACCTTTCAATCACTTTCAATGGTGATTGAGAGTGGTCTAGCAATGACACCCCTGAATGCATTCCATTAAGGCCTATGGACTTGTAAATGTCAAAACTAAATGGTGTCTAACCCAAACCACGTCAACCAAACAAGGTTTCCTCCTCTTGTTCCAAACCATCTCCCTCATCTCCTGAGACATGGATTACTGAGGGCTGGCCTTGGCAATGAAGACTGAAAAAAGAATGTATTCAGTATCTCAGCCTTCTCTGCAACCTTTACTGAGAGGGAGCATGTTCCATTCAATTTCCAGTCCATACTTTCCCTGGTATTCCTTATGTCATTGTTGGGTTAGTAAGGGAATCTGGAACACCAGTTTTACTCTCCTGTATTCCCATTTGGAGGCAGTTACATAGAAATAAATAGATGGGCCGAATCTATTAATAAATGGCTCTGTGGCTGGTGTCACTGGAAAAAAAATTGGGTTTTTCAGCTATGGTATGGACAGTGCAAGACCATACATGCTGCTTTCGGACTGAACTTACTTTCCTCAGTAAGAGAGGAGAGTCTGTGCTGGCCAGTCCGTGCTGGAGAGTCAGTGCTGGCCACACTGGAACACACTTATGGTGATGAGCCCAGGATTCCGTGGAAGCCAACAGGGAAAGATCAGGGAAACATATTAAAGGGATTTGATGGAAGTTCTACTCTGTCAATCCCCTTAATTAGGTTTTTTTTTTTTCTTTTTAAAGTCCTGTACCAGGATTTAAAAGATGAGCAGAACCTGTAGTTTTGGTCTTTAAAGGTGTTTATTTTATTTCTTATCTCAAGGACTTACAACAGGCTTAGTGTACTAAAGAAAAGCAGCTACAGAAACATGAACAGATGATCAAAGGTTGTTTTTAAAGGTTTCTAGCCCAATTAACTCTTAGAGTGTACTATATTTACAATTTTATACTAATAACTACTACCTATTCTAGACATGCAATTTCTACATCAAATCCATTCTACCAATGTCTCTGTGCCACCGTCACAGCAGGAGATGGAGTAGAAGAAGAAGAAGATGAGACACTGCCCAAAATTCTCCATCTTGCCCTGATCTACTTACATACTAAACCCCCAAAACTACAAATTTTCACCCTGTGACAAACTAAACTACTATTTATTTCAAATCTTTGTTGTTTTCAATTCATCTACGAGTGTTGGAAGTTTTTCCCATGGACTAAGATCAAGGACAGTGCTTTCCTGGGGTCCCAGCCAGGGTCTCAGACCCCACAGGGCAGTTTGAGGGTTTTCCCACATGCCCTGGACTCCAACAGGATTAAAAGATGTTCCTCTAGGAAGGTGACATGGTTGTCAGCCCAGCTGAGGTTGAGAAGCCCAGAAGCCCCGCTGAATTGCAATTGTCAATGCAAGCTGAAAGACACCATGTTGCTAGAAAGATGATCTTGCCATTACTGAAACTTGGTGGGGTGTCTCCCATGACTGGAGTGTGACTATGAATGTATACAGGCTCTTCAAAAGAAATAGGAGAGGAAGGAGAGTTTCAGAGACTGAAATAGTTCATGCATCTACCACTGATATAAAGTTTGGTCATTATAACAAAAACTGTATAAAGAAGCTACAATCAAAGAAGCCTCACTGGAGATACCTGACTGGGACTTTGGACTGAAAGTCAAACTGCTGAAATTAGATAAAGAGAAAACCCATTCTTCAATCAAATAAACAAGGAAAAAAGCAAGTAAGCAAGGAAAGGAATGTGAGCCAAACTCAGCAGCCATGCTAAGAATCATCTNATTTTATACTAATAACTACTACCTATTCTAGACATGCAATTTCTACATCAAATCCATTCTACCAATGTCTCTGTGCCACCGTCACAGCAGGAGATGGAGTAGAAGAAGAAGAAGATGAGACACTGCCCAAAATTCTCCATCTTGCCCTGATCTACTTACATACTAAACCCCCAAAACTACAAATTTTCACCCTGTGACAAACTAAACTACTATTTATTTCAAATCTTTGTTGTTTTCAATTCATCTACGAGTGTTGGAAGTTTTTCCCATGGACTAAGATCAAGGACAGTGCTTTCCTGGGGTCCCAGCCAGGGTCTCAGACCCCACAGGGCAGTTTGAGGGTTTTCCCACATGCCCTGGACTCCAACAGGATTAAAAGATGTTCCTCTAGGAAGGTGACATGGTTGTCAGCCCAGCTGAGGTTGAGAAGCCCAGAAGCCCCGCTGAATTGCAATTGTCAATGCAAGCTGAAAGACACCATGTTGCTAGAAAGATGATCTTGCCATTACTGAAACTTGGTGGGGTGTCTCCCATGACTGGAGTGTGACTATGAATGTATACAGGCTCTTCAAAAGAAATAGGAGAGGAAGGAGAGTTTCAGAGACTGAAATAGTTCATGCATCTACCACTGATATAAAGTTTGGTCATTATAACAAAAACTGTATAAAGAAGCTACAATCAAAGAAGCCTCACTGGAGATACCTGACTGGGACTTTGGACTGAAAGTCAAACTGCTGAAATTAGATAAAGAGAAAACCCATTCTTCAATCAAATAAACAAGGAAAAAAGCAAGTAAGCAAGGAAAGGAATGTGAGCCAAACTCAGCAGCCATGCTAAGAATCATCTTTGGCTTGCTTCAGGATAGGGGAGGCCATAGCCCACAGACCCATTTGCTGCGAACAGGTTTGCACAGATTTCCTGCCCCCCAAAACAGAGGTGGGGGGAGGAAGTTTGGGTGTATTGCAACCTCTGCTCAGAGGCAGTGAACCCATCCTCCCTTACACAAACTGGCTATGGAACTCCCAGCCCTGGAAAGGCCACTCCATGAGATATTCACGTGGGAGGCAGCCGAGGGGGGTGCTTTAATGCATCAAAGGCCCCCTGAAGTGCCCCACCCAAGTCATTTCTGAGGCCTTGCACCACAGCACTGCATGTGATGTAACAAACCCAGAGTCTGTTGTAAGAAACAATGGCAAACTCCCCCAGCCCCCAGGGAGGCATCTGGATTTCCCTACCTGGCCTGAGCGTATATTAACCCATCAGATTCTTTGCTTTTGGGGGGTAACCTTCACCACTAGAGAATGATTGGGATTCATGGAGTGGTGATATTTTCCTTATTCTGTCTCTGTCAACCCCTTTCTGTCATTCCCTCTGCTCCCCTTTTCTATTTCTTTCATTCTTTTTCTCTCTTTCATATTTACTATCAAATAGTATTGTCACTGCCATATGGTCTCTTTTGCACCTTATTTCAGGTAGAGGCATTTCTAAGAATTTTAATAACCAGGTCCTGACAGGGCAGCAGAAGGGTTGCCCTCTACAAGAGTGGGATTGAACATGGAAAGCTGTGTCTGTAGAACAGCCCTGAGCAGTCTGAAAGCCTGTGTTAAGGACCAGAGACAAAGGTGAAAAAGNACCCCTTTCTGTCATTCCCTCTGCTCCCCTTTTCTATTTCTTTCATTCTTTTTCTCTCTTTCATATTTACTATCAAATAGTATTGTCACTGCCATATGGTCTCTTTTGCACCTTATTTCAGGTAGAGGCATTTCTAAGAATTTTAATAACCAGGTCCTGACAGGGCAGCAGAAGGGTTGCCCTCTACAAGAGTGGGATTGAACATGGAAAGCTGTGTCTGTAGAACAGCCCTGAGCAGTCTGAAAGCCTGTGTTAAGGACCAGAGACAAAGGTGAAAAAGGGAACCTTGTGATCAGCCTCCACTATGGGCTGCCTGACCAAGGTGAGCCTGTGGATGAAGCCTTCCTGCTTTGGTGACAGGAGACATTGTGTTCACAGGCCCTTTTCCTGCTGGGGGACTTTAACTACCCCAACATCTGCTGGAAAAGAAGCAATGTGGGCTGGAGACAATCCAGGGGGCTGCTGGAATGCATGGAGCACAACTTCTTAACCCAGGTGATAGACAGCTCTACTGGAGGGGCTGCATTTCTGGACCTGATGGTCACCAGTGCCAGTGAGCCAACTGGGGAGAGCAAGATTGGAGGCAGCCTGGGCTGCAGCAATCATGGACTGGTGGAGTCTGCAGTCCTGAGGGATATGGCTCAGGTAAGGTGCAAAATTAGGTCCCTGAAACTTAGGAAAGCAGGCTTGCAGCTTTTCAGGGAGATAGTCAGTGGGATCTCCTGGGAGACTGCCCTCAGATAGAAGGGAGTGGAACAGAGCTGGCAAATCTTTAAGGAAATCTTCCACAGAGTGCAAGAACTAACAATCCCCAGGAGCAAATCAGGCAAGGAAGGAAAGAGACCAGCATGGCTGAGTAGGGACCTGCTGGAGAAACAAAAAGGAAAGAAGCAAATGCACAGGCAGTTGAAGCTAGGACAGATGTCCTGGGAAAAGTATAGACATGAAGTACAGTTGTGTAGGGATGGGGTCAGAAAGACAAAGGCAAAGCTGGAGCTGAACTTGGCAAGGAGCACAAAGAGTACCAAGAAGGGCTTCTGTGGGTATGTTAACCAGAAAAGGAAGGTCAAAGAAGGAGTAATGGCCTCTGTTGAACAAGGCTGTAAAACTGGTAACAAATATGAGGAAAAGGCTGAGGTACTCAGCAATATTTTCACTCTGGTCCTCTCTTCCCACACTTCTCAAGTGGATGGACAGTAGGATGAGGACTGGGGAACAAAGTACCTCCCACTATAAGTAAAGATTAGATTCATGGCCACCTGAAGAACCTGAATGCACAAGAGTCAATGGGACCAGGTGAGATGCATGCCAAAGCCCTGAGGGAGATGACTGATGTAGGTGCCAAAACACTCTCCATATCTGAAAATTCTTGACAGTCCAAGGGCGAAGTCCCAGGTGACTGAAAAAGTGTAGCAATGCAGGTGACTCGCTGTAACCTTCTGAAAGCATCTCCATGAGGAAGGCATTTGGGCAGATGCACAGCAATCACTCACACACACACCCCACAAGTAACTTGGTGATGACAGAGGACAGGAAGGGTCTTTGCCTAGAATTCCAGTGGGGTTTATTGCAGCCACGCACTGAAGGAGTCCAGAGGCAAAGACAATCACAGTTATAGGGTCCAGGCTTATACAGGGGGACAAGGGGATGGAGCCAACAGCAGCAACCAATTACCGAGAGGTATGGGTGGGAAAAAGGAGTACACTGACCAGTAGGGAGACACGAGGCTAAACAGACAGGGGTACAAGCCAATGGGGTTACAAAGAACAAACTGCTAGANNNAAAGAACAAACTGCTAGAAACCTGACCAGATGAGGTCAGCCAGAGGTGTAATGGCCAAGGGACCAACAAGTGGGTGTGGCAGTGGGGTTGATTGCCAACCTGTCAGTTAAACAGGGGGTCCAGAGGAGAGATTGAAGTCTAGGGAACATTGTTCCAAGGCAGAGCCCAAGAAAGTGCCTTGGCAGGCCCACAGCCTTCCAGGAAAAGGGGAAACATTCTCCCCATATTTAAAAAGGGTTCCATCAAAAGCAAGATGGCCAGCGGCAAAGGAGGAAATCCTGTCCCACTGCTCTAGTGAGACCCCACCAGTGGTGCATCCAGTTCTGGAGTCCCCAGCACAGGAAGGACATGGACCTATTGGAGCAAGTCCAGAGGAGGGCCTGAAAGAAAATCCGAGGGAGGGAGCAACTCTCCCATGAGGAAAGACTGAGAGCTGTAGCTGTTCAGCCTGGAAAAGAGAAAGCTTCAGCGTGATCCAGTTGTAATATTCCACTACTTGAAGGGAACCGACAACGAAAATGGAGAGCTGTGTTTTAAAATGGCGTGTAGTAACAGGACAAGGGGGAATGACTTCAAACTGAAAGAGGTCATATTAGATTGGATATTAGAAAGATTTTTTTTTTTACTGCAAGGGTGGTGATGGACAGGAACAGTGCACTGACAGAAGTTGTGGATGTCCCATCCTTGGGAGTGGTCAGACGAGGATGGATGGGTCTTTCACTGTCCATCTAGTGAAAGATATCTCTGCCCATAGTAGGAGGGTTGGAACCAGATGTTCTTTAAGGTACCTTCTAACCCAAACCACTCTATAATTCTGTTTGAAGAAACCCTACTTGTGATCCTTGATAATCTTTGCCAGATTTAATTCCAGACAGGTCCTGGTCTTCTTCATTGCATTTTCTGCATTCTCTGACTATATCGCTATTTCATCCCAGGTGGTCTGTCCCTGCTTCCGCTTCATACATATCCCGTGCTTATGTATGGACTTTGACAGGAGCTCCTTTTTCATCCATGCAAGCTTCCTGTCCCTTTTAGTCTCTTAAATGCAGTACATAATTTAAGTCAAGGAATTCTCTGTGCAAGCATTAAAGATTTAAATGCAAACAGCTTGGTCAGTTGCCACATGACACTGGAGACCTTAGGAAGCAGCTCAGGCAGGTGCTATTCCTGGGCTGGCTAAGCTCACCTATGTTTTTCTACTGATTGCCTGCTAAAACATACAGACCGGTCTTTTGAAACTGCGCTTCTTAATAAAATAAATAAGTTTATTTAGTAAGGGATAAATAGCTTTGATTAAATACAGAGCTGATAAAATGTTTAACAATAACATAAACTTACCCACCAGCATACCTCCTATATAATAGTTCTATGTGGTGCCTATTAAGAGCATTTTATATGTTTGTCAATTAGCACAATTAATGATTTTCAATTAGCAACTTAATAATTATTACACATATGCAAAGTAGGCATATAGAGAAAGAGAGCTGGTGAGCAGCTAAGGAAGGTGGCGTCTGCTATAGAAAGAGGGTTTTTTGTGAGAGGGAGATTTTTTTAGCGATGGACTGGTGTGCATTCTCAGGTAGATTGGGTTACAGCTATGATAAAAACTTTGAGGAAGAAAAGAAGGATTGTAATATTTTCCTCGGGCAAGTGAACCTTGGAGAAAAAAACCAAAAATACTTCTGGTTGCATCAAATCCTTGTCTAATAATTTCTAAAGTGCTTTGTTTCTCAGAATGTGCTAATAAATGGGAGTTTTTTTCTTCTTTTGACGCAGAAGTGACTCATAATCTTGAGGACGAGATGATCCTTGTGTTCACAGTATTAGTGTGTACCCTGCATGGGAATAAACATGGTAAAATAAGATTTCTATTTGTCTTCTGTATAGACTATGTAATGAAGGAAGCACAGAAAGATACATGATGTATCAGTAACTGTTCCAGAATAGCTTGGTTGTTTTTACTGTTGCAGCCCGCGTACATAAGTTGATTATGTTGATAATACTAAGAAAAATCAAAGATACAATGAGATTGTATTTACCATATTTCTGGGTATAAGACTTTCTAGCATCTAAATGAGATTGTGGGAAGTTGGAAAGCAAATTTTTTTAATTACCAGCAGCACCTAGCAGGAGGGTTATGTGTCTCAAAACTGGTTTATATGTTGCCTTCTTCTACAGCCTAGTTGCCAGAAGCCAAAAACTTAGTAGCAGTCTGATGTTACTTATAACCCACAACACTCTCTGTTCTCAAGGATGAACCTAGAGGTTTGAAATTGGTGAATTTTGCTGTGAGGGAAATACAAATCTAGCTCTGAGCTTAAACAATGCTGGTTTTATTTTTGCATCAATATTGCCATGTAGGCTGTTGCAGAATATGTCAAGCGCAGGTAGCTTGGTGTGCAGCTGGTGTGTGGGCTGCAGATACAGCTCTGGGTGGCAGGAGCCTGAGGCAAGAGGTTGTGAACTGGTACTGACCTTTTGCAGAACAAAGGGAATGGGGACCTGTGGCACCAGCCAGGTGGCTGGACACTCAGAGGCACAGCAGGAGCCTGTGACCCCAGGCTGTCACACACAGACTGTGAGGGGGTAAAAGCTTAGGGTCTCCTTTGTTCAGGTCTCCTCCTTGGAAATACCAGCTTGGAATGTTATGTTGTTGTTGCACCATGGTTAAATTACTTTAAAAATCCAAACATATAAGACTCTGCTATGCAGAAGCTGGGATTGAGTGACAAAACTTTGTCTGAAGTTGTGAGAGCAGGGTGTGTAGGCAGCTAAAATGGCTCCTGGATGGTCAGACAAGAAAGTTTCCTTATCATGGCAATAGCATTCAGAGAGATCTCTCATGCAGGCTGGGGGTTGCAAAAACAGTGTCTCTTTTTCACGCTGTGCAGTATCATGATTTATTTTCTCTACATGATGATGTTAAATCCAAGAGTATTTTTTAAAATGGTATGTTGTGACAGGGTAGTAGTTGGGTACAGAATCATAAAGCAATTTGTGTTGGAAGGGACCTTAAAGGTAGTCTAGTTCAACCCCTCTGGAATGAGCAGGGACATGTTCAAATAGATCAAGTTGATCAGAGCCTAGTCCATCCTGATCCTTAACACTGCCAGGCATCTAACACCTTTCTGGGCAATGTACCATTGAGGGTGTTTCATCACCATCATAATGAAAATATCTTCCTAATATTCTAGTCCAAACCTACCCTCTTTAGTTCAAAACTACTACACTCTGTCCTATCGCAACAGGCTTTACTAAAAAGTGAGTCTACGTCCTTTGTAGCAGCCCCCTGTAAGTAATGAGAGACTTTAAAAGGGTTTCCCTCAAGCCTTCTCTTTCTCAGGCTGAATAACCCCAGCACTCTCAGCCTTTCCTCCTAGGAGAGATGCTTCTTTCCTCTGATCATCTTTACAATGTTCTCTGGACTTGCTCTAACAGGTCCATGTCCTTCTTGTGCTGTGACCCCAGAGCTGATGCAGCCCTGCAGGTGGGGTCTCAGCAGAGCAGAGCAGAGCAGAGCAGAGGGGCAGAATCCTCTCCCTGGCCCTGCTGCCCACACTGCTCTGGATGCAATCTAAGATGCAGTTGACTTTCTGTGCTGTGAGGACACATTTCTGGGTCATATCCAGTTTTTCATCTACCAGTATCCTTCAGGTCCTTTTCTGCAGGGCTGCTCTCCATCCTTTTGTCCTGGAGTGACTTTATGATGCCTGTATCCCCAATTGTCTGTTCTGTATATTCTGTTCTATACCTTTAAGACTGATTCTCAGAGCAAAACAGGGAAAAAAGAAGCACACAGTTTGTTTTGAAAAACTATGTTACTCCTCTGCATTCTTCTCTGGAACTGTTCGTTCGTTCGGCTGAGGCTCGGCCAGACTGCTGCGGGACAGAGATCTCCTGTGCTTTTTAGTTAGTTTTAGCTAGCTAGGGCAGAGAAGCTCCCTGGACTGTTTTATTTTTTGTTCTGTTTTCTTTTTTTTCTTTTTCTTGTGACTCTTTAAGCCTGCTCCGGACTGAAAACCCAGCGGAGAACTGAGAGATCACACCTGTGCCCTCCGGGGCCCAGGACGGCATTTTTCTCCAGCACCAGAGGAATTGATAAGAGACTGAGAGAGACAAGCTGCACCCACAGCAAGGACTTTTCTCAGTTTGCCATCTCACTTCAACGAAAGGTTTTATGGTTTCATATTGTTCATTCTCTGTGCTCGTGGATATTCTGTTTGTTAAATAAATAGCTTTTTCCATTTTTTTCCAAGGAAGTTTTTTCCGGACCAGTTGTGGGGGAAGGGTCGTTGGAGTTTGTTTTTTTTTCCAGAGGAGCCCCATTTGGAGGTTTCCTCCCAAATTTGCCCTAAACCAGGACACCCTTCTTCCCCCAATCTGTGTTGATACCAGGGCTTGCCCTGACCCTGGTGCATCACCTTGCACTTGACCTTGCTCAATGTAAATTAGTTCATGTTGGCCTACTTCTCAGGCTTCCTCATGTCTCTCTGGATGGCAGGAGCAGCTGACTTAACACAAATGACTTTGTTTAAGACATCTTTCACTCATGTGAGGCGTCTTGGTTGGCTCAGTGCTTCAGAAGATATCTCCATGCTACAGACATTGATTCACTGCCCTTGCACCAGCTCATCTTTTCAGGGAAGAAACAGCATTACACTGAGATTTCTGTTTCAGCTGGAGTGCTCACATTCCTGCCTCTTACCCTGTTCAGGGCTCCGTCACTCTATTGTTGCAGGTTGTTTCTCTAAGATGATAGTCATTGTGTGAATTTGCAGTGCTCTCATAGCATGGTAACAGAGGGAATCACATTTCTTTTATGTGAACAATTAATTAAAGCATGAATATTGATACTTCTAGGCTACAAACACTAAATTTATGTTTTGAATTGCATATTCTGCTGTCCTGAGCAGTTTGTGCATTTTGTAGTATTGTAATATTAAAAAAACCTCAAACCCAATCCCCAAACCCCAAAATTAACACCGAAGATAGAGATACTATGTTAATTCTTTTTTCTTTTTGATGCAAAGGCAAGGCTGAATGTGACTTACCAGACTGTAGAAAGGAAGTGTTTAGCAAAACAAGAGCATAAATCTGAATCTCACAAGTGCCAGGCTAGCACTTTGTCTTTCTATCGTTCCTCCTGTGAATTAGACAACTCACATTTTGAATAATTAACAGAACAATGTATTTTATTAATTTATGTTGTAGTCGAAGCTAGGCAAGAAAGACATGGATAAATTCAAAACCTTTCCCTGGTTTTCTGATACAAAAACTCCTTGAGGAGCTGTCTCATATTTTAAGTAGAGTAAGTGAAACCAGTCTCCAAATTGAGCAATTTCTTCCAGCAAAGTATGTAATGTACAATAGTTCAGGTATAACTAGAATGTTGTATGTCACTGTTACTGTGCCAATCTTACATTGTGATGTGTTGTCTTCACAAGTTACAAAAGCAGCACATAACCTACAGCTGATTTTTTTTCCCGCAAGCCTTAAATGATTTAAATGTATTGATCACAAGCTGGGAGAGGAGCCACCACATGCAAACATAAAGTGTTTTCACTAGCTGGAAATCTTATTCTGAACTGCTCCAAACTCTCTCTTTTGCACAACTAAACATTTGGTGTACAACCAGATCTGCCATTCAGGTAGGGTATGGGGCCTTGTTTCTATTCTGCATGCTGCACAGGGATGCAGAGAGTAAATGCTTTGGGGAGTTGTCAGAGAATGCTGATTTTTGGTACAAAAGCTACCAGATGAAGGAGGCAGAGAGGGGAGCACTTGCCTCACAGATCACTTGCTGAAAGTTGCTAACACCTGAAGCAGCAGTTAGCAGGAGAGCACAAGGAAAAGAGAGGTTTTGAAGCCGCATTACAGAGTAGAAGAAATGTAATCAAAGCTTAGTGTCTAACAAAAGTAACACTTATAACACTCAGTTGTGTAGGGTTTTTTTTTGTTGTTGTCATAATACAATGAATTCTCACAGTAGGATTTTACAGCTTGTGAGCATTCAGGGTCCTGTGGATGTGAGTTTGCACTCCCACAATGTTATAGAGGAGTGTTTGACATTGATTTTTGCTGTTCTGAGCACATCCTCACAAAAACAACAGTTGTATGACTGAAGACCACTTGGACAGATTTGGGAGTGAAATGGAAGTTTGTGAAATAATGAATGTTTTCCCAAGAGGAGAGATTAGATCTGTGCAGAGACCATCAAGGATCCAGTGACAGAAGGTGGGCCCCTTCCCACTTGGACAGGGCTCTGTGCCACATATGGTCAGCCTTCCCACACCTCCATTTCATGTATTTCCTGAAGGAACTAGTTGTAAGGAAGGTTTTCATGCCATTTCAGGCAGTCACTTAATCTTCTAGATAGAAGTGGTTTGAGTAGCAGCTTTCATACCTGGCAGCATTTGTCAGATATCTTATTTCCAGCTGACCACTGAAAGAGTCTTATAGAAATAACCCAGTGTTTCACACTGGATCCATACCTACATCATGATTTGGTTTTCACCTTGTATAGGTGAAATTCACTCAATTTGGGGCTTTTAGGGTAAAACTGTATGAGGCCAATGTTTACTTCTGAAAAAGGGAAGCCTAAGGAAAGAAAAAGGGATTGTCTAAACAAACTTGGTACATAGTAAAGCATGCTGTCTGCATGCAATAAGCAAATCAAGGGAAAGAAGAAAGAACCAGTAAATGAATCTGGAAACTAAGCTTTCACTATGATGCCATTATTTTGTAATCTAGTTCAGTATTTTGCCAGACTTCTACAGTGCACAAAAATATAGGTCCCAGATCAAAAGATGTTGAAAGCTTGTGTCTGAAATGTCCCCACCTCCCCTGCCACATACAGAACAGAAGGTATCCCAACACAGAAACCTTTGGTGGAGAAAACCAGGCTACCTGGATGGTCTTAATTAGGTGGGAATTTAAGGCATTACCATCTGATTATTCCAGAAGACGAAGTGTTTGTTAGTCATGCACTGTTTCATTTAGCAGAATTAGCCTTACCTAAACTTAATTAATTAAAGAAATAGGTAAATCATCAGGAAAGAGTTGCTAGAAGATTCTGAAGTCTAATCTCTTTCAAAATATGGTGTTAATTAGAAGATTAAAGAGTAGAATACATGTGTTTCTGTAACCCTTTCAAATGCTACAATTCTCCCACATGCCTCCTTTTCTCTTGGTACTTGAAAAGTCCTTCAATAGCAAAAGATCTCTTAAGAACACCATAACTTTTCCTAGGCCTTGGCTCCTTCCCAGTTCCTGTTTCTAGCATTCCTCAGCGCGCTAGTCTTACCAAATACCAGCCCTTCACGGGCATTTCCACAGTGCCAAACTTAGAAAGCTAAATTTGTGGTGAATCAGCTACCTCCCCACATCATACAGATGCAATCATTGGTGATATCTCTATTGTTAGTCCTTTCCTAATGGCAGGAATATGCTGATTATCCGACCTTTTCTCCTAAAACACCCTGGTGTGCAAACACCAAATCTGCTTTCTGACATTACACACTTGGGCTATATACTTAGCAGGCTGATCTGCAGCTCTCAAGAAGAAAGTTTCTTATTTTCTCCTTGAAGAATTTTGAGCATTGTTGCAAATATTTATGTGTGAGCTTGATCTGAAAGGAAAAGCTCCCTTCAGGGGAAACTCAACCCAGAAGAATTGGTGGATTTTCTGGTACAAGATGGACTCCTGATGCAGAGCTCTGTGCCTTGCAATGGCTAAGTTGTTTATGCACAAGCTGCTTCCAAGTCTCTGATTACTTTGAAGTCATTGGCAACTATGAAACACAATTAGAGTATATGAAATATTCAGGTCTTTTGTTTCCATTGGGAATTTTTCTTTTTTTAACTAAACCCAGCAATGACCCAGATTCCTCATCAGATTTATGTTTGCTTTTGTTGCCTGAGAGCTGGAATAACAACTACAACTGTTTGGTGCAGGTCATGAGCCCTTTGCCCTGATTCTAGATATTTAAAAAAATTCCAACCCCTTTTATGAATAGTGAGCAGGACAGCTGTGCTAATTACATTCTTTGGTTTTGCTCAGCATATGGAGAAGAGCCAGTGATATTATAATGGGCTTCCATTAATTCACCCTGAATTAAACTTTGCATATTCCCCATATTTCCCTACATTTACATCTACAGATGGTACATTTTTGTTTGCATGCAAAAAGACATAAATAAGATTTTAATCTCCTCCTCTTGTGGAAATTTTGGACAAAAGAGTATTAGTTGCTTTTGTTGAATAGAAGTTTCAATAGAGCATTTGAAGATAGTCCCAACTTTGTTTTTCTCAGTTTTTAATAAGGTTACAAAGTGATTCAGATGTAAAACTATGACAAGGACAGATCTGTTCATATTCTATGTTAAAATGTGATATATAGTTTGACCTCTATTTTGCTCATGTATTTCAGCTGTGTGGTTCCAATTGTTCTTTTTGTGTGTGCCATCCTTTAAGGTGAGTGAGTTTGTTAAAGCTTCAAAAATCCTGACAGTGATGAAGACCTACTTTAACAAGCAGAGTTTTCCAAGCTTTCTAATCATAGCCAAGGAGTACTGAGGCAAACTTCTCATTTCAGCAGGAGGTTATAATGTTAAAAAATATAACAACAAATTATAACAGGGTTAAGAAGTAAAAAAAAAGTGTCTGACTACCAAAAGAAGACATAAATTCATATTTTTTCCAACCTTATGTACTAATATGAGACAAATTAAATAGACATACACTATCACTTCATTTTCTGGATCTAGAAAAAGTATGTGAAGCATGGAAATCACCAAAAATGGGACTTTAGCCTGAAGATCAGGGACTGAAAGGCTGGCCAATTACTGCTTATTTTTCACAGCATCTTTCAGTCCATGACAAGAGCAGTCCTAGTTGAACACTACACCTTGAGGGTTCTTCCCTTCCAGTCTCAACTGGTGAGTCACCCTTTGGAGGAATACAGACATCTTTTTCCATGGTCTAGGGTGTGAAATACTGTAAATATCTCCAAAGGGTGAAAATAAGATTGGGAGAGGCAAGTAGTGAAGTTTTTAATGTGAATGTGTCCAGGGTGCCCTCTGTAGGGCACATTTCAAACTTGTGCTTTGTGGGAGAGCAGTAGTTGGTAACACTGAACTAGAATCAGATTGGGACGACAATCACTGACACCAAGACTATTCTTTGCAAGTTATTGTCCATCCTATTCACAGACAGGTGCTGCTAATGCTTCATTAGCCTTTCTATTAGAGCTTTTCTTGAGGTCAGAAGTTTGCTGCAATATAATCCCATCATTCCCAATACCATTTCCGGTGAATACGGAGAAATATTTCTAATTTTAATGATTTTCAAATATTTTAAGAACGTTGTACTGTCTTCTACTCTTTTCTTGGTTAAATGAATCATTTTTTCTTTGTTTTTCCTTGCATATTTTCTATACCCCTGCCACTATTTGTTGTCTGGACCCCTTTGGATCAATTTAAAGATGCAATGTTAATTTCCCTGGAACCAGACCCTTACAGGACATGATTTTCTTTGCATTTGCGAGGAAAACCCAGAATGACTTGCTGTTACAGTGCACTTAGCAACCATTAGCCATTTAAAATCCCAGAAATAGGTATAGGATTATTATATCCCCTATAGTCTGCCAATTACCATCCTCCTGCTAAGAGCCATGCTAGTAATTTAGTTTCTATAAAGGATGCTGCCAATTCAACAGACATACAGAAAAAAAGGACAGAAAAATGTCCACGCTGAAATGACAAAAGTGTCACAATAAACAGCTACAAGATTAGAAAATGAGAATTTATTTAAATATGTATATACATTTATGTCCATCATGTCATTAGATTGTGCTTTTTGGAAAGAAATTGTATTTATGAATAAAATAATTTTACTGAAACCTTCAGGATTTTACGTCATGGCTACCATAATACCTTATTCATCTGTAAAGCGTATACTGTTTTTTAACAGGTACTGCATTCAACATGCTTCTTTCTCTTTTTAAGAAGACAAATGCAGCCCTGGACTAGGTTGACCAAAACATTGGATCACAAACAAATAATAATGGTTAAAATTCACTTTTCTTTTTGTAATGGGTTGATCCTGGCTGGACACCAGGCACCCACCAAAGCCTATCACTCCCCTCTGCAGCTGAACAGGGGAGAGAAGATATAACAAAGGGTTCATCATTTGAGATAAGGCTGGGGAGACATCACTCACCAAATACTGTCATGGGAAAAACAGGCTAGAATAAGAGATATTGATTGAATTTATTACTAACGAAACTGGACCAGGATAATTAGAATAAAATAAAACCTTAAAAACACCTTCCTCCCATTCCTCCCTCCCTTCCAGCTCTACTCCCACCCAGTGGTGCAGTGTTACAAGGAATGGGGATTGTTCATTACACGTTGTCCCTGCCTCTGCTCAGGGAAAGGGGTCTTTCTCCTGATGCAACATGGGGCCCCTCCCAAGGGGGAGACAGTTCTCCATGACCTTCAGTGTGAATCCTCCCCATGGACAACTGATCTCCACAGACTGCTGCAGTGTGGGTCATTCTTCCACAGGGTGCAGTCCTTCAGGCACAGCCTGCTCCCGTGTGGGTCCCCTGGGGTCACAAGTTACCCAGTTCTTACTAGGAATTGTTGTCCAGTATGGGCCGTGTTTCAACATGGGCCTCTCCCAGGCATCCTCCCAGGCTCCCACAGCCTGCTTCCAGGCATCTGCCTGCTCTGGCCTGGGTCTCCTCCAGGGGCTGCAGGTGGCTCTCTGCACTCCCAGGGACCCCCATGGGCTGCAGGGGCACAGCTGCCTCACCATGGTCTGCACCAGGGCCTGCAGGGGAAACTCAGCTCTGCTGCCTGGAGCACCTCTGTGGGCCTGATATTTCCGAGTCTGAGAGATTTTAGACTGCTAGCAGCTGCTAACTTTTCCTAAGGGAAAAATATCTCAAGAAAGCTTCTTCTCAAAACAGTCTTAGCAAACAACTGTTCTTTTTTCAAAACAATCTTTCTCCAAGTAGTGTTTGTCTTTCTAGTTCTATTTCTCTAGTTTAACCAATGGAATTAGGGAGGTGTTGTTCCTATTCACCAATAATGTGAAGTCTGTATCAGAACACCTTATAAAAGGTACTAAGAATTAGACATAAAGCTTTCTCTATGCTCATTGCCTTCTGAAAAATACTTAAAGTCTCATCTTTTTTTGTGTTCTACAGCAACATACCTCCTATCCCTTCTTCTCCCCTGACCTGGGTGTCTGNTGGGGTCACAAGTTACCCAGTTCTTACTAGGAATTGTTGTCCAGTATGGGCCGTGTTTCAACATGGGCCTCTCCCAGGCATCCTCCCAGGCTCCCACAGCCTGCTTCCAGGCATCTGCCTGCTCTGGCCTGGGTCTCCTCCAGGGGCTGCAGGTGGCTCTCTGCACTCCCAGGGACCCCCATGGGCTGCAGGGGCACAGCTGCCTCACCATGGTCTGCACCAGGGCCTGCAGGGGAAACTCAGCTCTGCTGCCTGGAGCACCTCTGTGGGCCTGATATTTCCGAGTCTGAGAGATTTTAGACTGCTAGCAGCTGCTAACTTTTCCTAAGGGAAAAATATCTCAAGAAAGCTTCTTCTCAAAACAGTCTTAGCAAACAACTGTTCTTTTTTCAAAACAATCTTTCTCCAAGTAGTGTTTGTCTTTCTAGTTCTATTTCTCTAGTTTAACCAATGGAATTAGGGAGGTGTTGTTCCTATTCACCAATAATGTGAAGTCTGTATCAGAACACCTTATAAAAGGTACTAAGAATTAGACATAAAGCTTTCTCTATGCTCATTGCCTTCTGAAAAATACTTAAAGTCTCATCTTTTTTTGTGTTCTACAGCAACATACCTCCTATCCCTTCTTCTCCCCTGACCTGGGTGTCTGCAGGGCTGTTCCTCTCACATGTTCTCACTCTGCTCGCTCCTCTCTGGCCACAGTTACATCTGTGCAATAATTCTTTTTTTTTTAATTCTTAAATATGTCATCACAGGGGCATTACCACCATTTCTGATGGGCCCAGACTTGCTCAGTGACATGTCTGTCCTGGAGCCAGCTGGCTTTGAATCAGAGGGAAATGAAGGAAGCTTCTCACAGAAGCCACCCCTGCAGCCCCTCACAACCAAAACCTCAACATACAAACCCAATACACCTTTCAACTAAAAAGCTTTTTGCAAATGAGGGAACATTTAAAACAAGGCTAACAGAGCCAGTTGGTGTTTTCTTGTTGCTTATGGTTTCTTCATGCACTTTTTGGGTAACTTGTTCAAAGGCTGCCCCAGATCAGCTGTCAAGTAAGATCATCATGTGTGAGAGGCTGAGTTTATATCTCTTGTGTTAATGTCAACAATAATGGCAAGACATGAGTTTTATTTCTACATTTTGACCTACAAGATATTTACATCAGATTTGTTGACTTTTGTATCTTGTAATGATGAGTCCTATGGGCTGTCTTGAAGTAAAATAAGTGCCCTTCACTTCATATGGCAGTGTCTACCATCTAGTAATGACATCTTGAAGCCTTTCTCAGACAGATGGTTTATCTGTTTTATGTCCCCTGTTTCCATTTCTTCCTCTCTTCCTACTACTGATGTCACATCTCAAACAATACTAGCTATTTTCTTATGATTTTTTAGTCCAGAGGAAGTCATCCAGTCTCTTCTGTCCTAGAAATATGGATCAGAGAATTCTGCCTAGTGATGACACCTTTAGCCCTAATAAACTTCTGCATGACCTGCAGGGTTTAATGTGGAAAGTCAACCAATATTAACACTTGTTTTCCTCCACTTGGAATTCTCTGTATCCTGTTATCTCCTTAAATGTTTAGTTGTTCTTTCTGTTAACCTTGCATTGTTTTACTTTCTGTTAATCTTGCTGACTTCAGCTTCAAACTTCTTACTTCTTGCCTTTCTCTGCTATACTGAAATAAAGTGCTGGTATCAGCTGTCTTTTAGCAATGTCTGCAGAGTGCAAGTAAAGCACTTACCCTGTCTCTCACAAGCTAACTCAATAAGGAATCTGTCAACTGTTAAAAGAAAAGGCTTTTTTTTTTTTTACCTTTCTGAAAAGAAAGCTCTTCTAACTCTGTGTGACTGAGGGATGCTAAGGACACAGGAAGCTTATATAAGGGAGACACACAGGTATAAAATACTGTGGTGACCATAAATGGCAAGACTCAGTCTCTGACCTTCCATAGTGCTCTGTCGTATGTCAAATAGCATCATCATCCTATGGTTCAGTATCCTTTTACCTTTATTTATTAAGACTGCACAAAAGATGATAGACCAAACATAATTTTAAAATGCCTGATGTTTTAATACCTTAAAAGCCTGAGTTGTGAGTTAGTTTTAATATAAGGAGAGCATCAGCCACTAGAGGCCCTTCATGTCTAGGAGACTGGCTGAGCCAAGAAACCATGAAGTATCCCTCTGATTAGATTTAGCACACCTAGAGGGGAAGTTATAAACCACCCAGCTGAGAAGAAACATACAGATTGTCAGTATTAGGTACCTCTGAGAGGATTTGGTCTGTTCTCAGCTGGTATGTCACTCAAAAAACACCCTTGAAATTAAAGTCCCTTCACTCAGGCATATATTTTCATTCCCTTCTCTTCATCTAATTTTCTCAGTTGCCTAAATTGAACTACTGATCTTTTATACTGCTTCTGGTGTTAGTGCCAAAGGCACCTTGTCTAAAACACAGAAGGAGACCCTGGGACCCAGGTGGCAGAAGCATCAACAGGGCACATAGGCCACGCTGCTGTATGTATGTGTCTCCCCAGTTCAAACAGACAAAGTGAATTAGGCTAGATCTGCCACAAAAAAGGACTCAGAACTGCAAATATTTATTAGTGCTTAGATGGAAACTAAACAGTAATTTCATGGCTCTTTCTGATGTCTTCCCAGGAAAGAGGATTCACAGCGATTTAAAATTATTTATGTTACTACTTTGCCAGAGCTCCAGTAGGAATTGGATTTTTCTTGTGCTTGATGCTTTTCAAATAATAAGTCATATTGTCAGCATATGATGCTGGTTCAGCTCTCAACTGTAGAAAGCAGGGCTTGGGATATACTAATATATTGAGAAAAGTGGTTGCCAGAAGAAAAATGATCCTTTGCCTTGTAAAAAGTCTAATTCATTCTGCAGATCTGCTTCCTGAAGGTCAGTAGTCATGCCTGGCCCATTGCCTCTTTCACAATACCACACAGGACAATTAGGAAAACCTGGTGCTGTCACCTGTGGGGTTTTTTAAATGTGTTTGTCTCTATGGCAATTATTTATCACTTCTGTGGTCTTTGTTGTTATAATAGTCACATAAAAATTAAAATAATAGGATCACAATTGTAGAATTAATGACATTTTAAAGTTGTAGTTAAGTGGAAAGGAGTTCTTTCAAACAACTCACACCTTGGTCAGGATGAAAATAACCCTTTGAAATGGCCTAGCAAAACTTTGAAAGACTGGTAAGATCCAAAGAGTTCTTGAACTACTCAGACAAACAGTAAGGAGCCAAAGAGTTATGTGTTATTTGGAATGTTGTAATGTATGAATAATAAAGTCAGTTCTCACTGTGCTAACACCACCACAAAAGAAAGCAAATCTGAGTGAAAGGACACTTAGTTTCAGAAGGACAAGAAACACATTATTCAGTAACACTCTAAGAAGTTGTAATGAATCAAGGATCCTGTCTAGGGTGTACAGACTGTGAGCTGTAAACAGAGTGATTAATATGGAGAGCCTCTTAGAGATTACCAGCTTTAGAGCTTTATAACAAACAAACTGTTCTGTGATCAGGATGTGCCCAGCTCTGTGTTTTTCATTAGTCTATATTCCTTATTTACACTTTTCAAAAGAGTGTATTTTAAAGAAAGCCTTTCCTTGTATTTGCCTATTAATGTGATGCACCAGATGCTGGCTGATTAGGAAGGAAGATAAAATGTTTACTACTTTTGCAGCCACAAAATGGCCTATGACTTGCAGAGACATACTCGCTGACTGAACAGAAGGCAGAGTGTCAGTGAAAATGCATAACTGTGGGGAGAAAAGAAAAGCAGAGAAGAGGCTTTTGATACTTTGAAGCTAACTAATTGCACAAGAAAAAAATGGTGGATATCTATCGGTGTTTTGATTTTCACTACAATGTACTTTTAGGTGGTGCAATTCTACCCCAGTCCTTCTTTTGCCATTCCTTTATTGTGCTTCTCTTTGCATATATAAATTTGAAAAAGAGAAGCGAAAACCTTTGTGAAGTATTTGGGCTGCTCTCCAGTTTTTATCCCAGATTACCACGGCAGGGTATAGTTGGAGGGAGAGCATGAAAGAGCTGAAGGACTCCAGCACTCCTGCCTCAGCCTTGCCGGTCAGCACAAGGCCCTTGGCTTTGGAGGAGCTGTGCTACATCAGTTTTAATGATCAGATGTGGCAAACCTCTGTGTGAAACTTGTCATGAGCTGCGAATTGTTGGTGCCTGGAGGGGAGTCAGCAGATCCCCAGAGAGTTCAAACCTCGGTGAGGGTGGGGGCAGCTCTTGTGTTTTTCCTTTGCTTTATCAGGCTGTGACCTTCTGAGGGACATCTTCTTGGAAAATCAAGTCGATGTGGCCTGATGAAAATCAGGCCCCTAAGTGATGGAGTGGACTATTCATCCTTTCTGTGTCATTATAAAATCCATCCATGTCTTGTCTCTGCTGTGATTTTCCACTGCAGGCCGACATGGTGCTGTGAAAGAAAGCCTGAGATAATTTGCTCCATCCCTTTCCATCTAGGTCCTTATCCCTGCCCTGAGTGTTTCTGTGCAAGTCTAACCTATGGAAGAATAAGCACAGGATTAAGGATGATTAAAGTCTTTGGCAAATTTCCTTTTTTCCTTTGGACTCTTTTTCAACACAAATTGAAGTGAGGCATATTAATGTTGGGCAGAAGAACTAGGAAAAATACAGATCTTAACAAAATCTCCTAGAAGAGAGGTTACAATATCTTATATAACAGTTGCACAAAATAATTGTTATGTGGTCATCATTGTGGACAAGAGAAAAGGACCAAGATTCATTCCCTGTAAATAAAAGTCTTTTGGGGGATCCAGTATATTAATGGATTTTATTTTTCCAAACCATTTCATACAAATGTACATATTTATGAATATTTGCAATACCAAATTGCATGGAATGAGTACCAGAAAACATTATTAGTAATACTTGTCATGTACCCCAAAATGGCAAAACTAAGGCTGGCTATACAATATCATTGAATCTCTTTGCATAGCTGTATTTATAGTAATCATCTCTGTTTCAGACTGCATGTGTGTTTTCCACTTTTTTTTTTTGCATGGGGTAGGAGTAGGCAGCTCTCTGTTAATGACCTTCCAAGTAGTATTTATAGCCCACAAGTCAGTCTGAAGACAATATCAGGATTTTTCTCATTGCTATTCTATAGTTCTTGTCAAATTACATAAACCTGAGAAACTTACCAAAAACAACCACACTATGGCTGGTAGAACAAAGACTCAGATAAGAGAACACACTTTTTTTTTTTTTTGTATAACTCATCTCAGATCTCTTATCTGTAACCTTATCTGTAACCTTCTGTAAAGAAAAGTAGCACTATGCAATTCTTGTGGCCTAGATGGTTTCCTTTAGTTAGTGCTTCTGCTGAGCAGATTCTGTATTCATGGACTTAACAGATAACTCTGTTATTAGATAACATCAGTTTTGACAACATCACAGTGTTACTGGGGGATACCAGATTTTTAATACATTTCAACAGGAAAATGTAGCATTATTTTGAGATACTTTCTGCCCACTGAAACTGAAAAATTTAGCAGAATTTCACAAAATTAGAAGCTGCTGACAACTGTCCTAAAATGTGGGTGTCTGGCAGTACCAGAGTAAGCTGTCAGTCCCATTTCCTGCAAGTGAACTTGCTGTGAAGCAGTGAGGGTAGCTTAACTTGCCTTTTTTTTTTTTTTTAATTTTTGTTGTTTTTGTTGTTAGGGTAAGTAAAATAAATACTAGGAAAGGAGAAAAAATCAAGAGTGTGACCAAAAAATTTATCACTTTTTTAGGACAGTCTTGCTAGGCCCTGTCTGGATAAATCTCACTTTAAAAAACTTGCTGCCTGTTGTGAAATCCATGGTTGTTAGGAAGGAAAGAATACAAAGATTTTTATTTACAAGCTCCCAGTCTTTCTCTCTTCAAATTACTGCCACTGCTAGAACTGAACTTTGATTACTCATGTCAGACTCTTCAAGTTATGTTGACATCTGAACTTTAAAGTATTTCTTTTAAAAGCAATTTTCCTTAATATTCTTTCCCCAAGGCCTCAAATTTACATAAATTAAAAATTACTGAGAATGGCTTCATATACAACTGTACTCTTGCATTCAATAACAATGTTATGCTTGCTTTTTGTTGACAAAGCTATCATTTGATCGAGCATTCTTTTCAGCAACATATTTAATGAACAGTTAAAAAAACCCATCAAACCCCAAACCATTGTGTAAAGTTCCTAATGATTAACAATAGCTGTTAAGTAAATGAAGATATGTTTGTTGTTGCCAGGATGCAAGTGGGAAAACAAAACCAGACACTGCTCTGAAAAATTGTAGGAAATTAGTTGGGTTTAAACTCTTTGTGATCAAATGAACATAAGAATCTTTTTAGTTTATCTTTTTAATTGTCTAAGTCTTTTGGCTTGC
Source organism: Donacobius atricapilla (assembly GCA_013397315.1). Taxonomy (NCBI): domain Eukaryota; kingdom Metazoa; phylum Chordata; class Aves; order Passeriformes; family Mimidae; genus Donacobius; species Donacobius atricapilla. The sequence continues at coordinate 65,258 of WBMY01002478.1, forward strand.
TAAAATGATGGATTCTGAAGTGCTCATGGTTTTCTATTGTAAACAAATTCCTTATATTAAAAATTAGCGATCAGTGTAAGGAAAAAGAAAAAGGGATTATTCATACAGAAAAGAGCTAATCATCTTTACCTTTCAAATGTTTCAGACCATTCAGCATTGTTTAATGGATGGCTAAACTGCCTTACAGGGAGTTAAAATCTGCTGTTAATTAAGCTTTTTTAAAGAGACTCTCTTTTCCAAGAATTGTTGAGACGAATTTCAGGTTGAAAAACATGCACTAAGTGTTTTCCTGATAAGTGTATTTTGAGCTAGAATGTGATTTATGTCCTGTCACATAATGGTTGTATTGAACTATTTTGGCTGAGTGTTTCCAAGAAAAAGCTGTGCATGCTATTTTGCCTGTTCCTGTGCAATTGACTTCCTGGATTTTCTTGCAATGAGAAATGATTCAAAAGTTTTACTGTGTTACACACCTTTGGATATTGTGGCTAATTCAGGCACAGGCCAGAAGCCTGAGAGGCTTACAAAGGGCACAAAGGGGAGGCAGAATCAAAGGCTCAGATCTGAAGTCTAGCCAGGAGGGAACTGAAGTTGTCTCAGGGTCTATGGTCAGAGGAAAGTCAAGGGAAGAAAACAATAAATGTGGAGAGCAGAGAACTGTCTGTGTAGAAGGTCAAGCTGCAGGGCAAGAATCAGTGTTTAAATTAAGAAAGTAAATCAATAACTGAAAAAGAATAGCATGGACTAGGAAAGATTGGCATTTTTAAAGTTATTAAATTAACTGTGATGAGAAAATTTGGATTAAAAAGGTTTAATAAAAGGTCTACTTGCCTTCCCTTAAGGAATAAAAGACAGTAGGAAGATGAGTTTGTCAAGGTTAATAGAACTAAAAAAAAAAACAAAAAACCAACGAACTGGCATCAGTGTATGAAGAATGAGTGTATAAAGAATTTATGAAGATACTGGGTGAATGTGGTCAACCATGAGAAATGAAAGGACTGACAGCAGTCAGTAGAATCTGGATTGAACTAGTGATTTACAAAAACTTAACAGAAATCTTAATTAAAACACCTCAGAGAAGAGCAGTGTTAAATGAAAAGAAATTGTCTTTCTGTCTGTGAAGAAATGATGCTGATGGGAGGGGGAGCTGCTTGGATGAGAGTGTATGTGAATATGTGGGTGTGTGAAAAACATTCTCTTCCAAAAGACTGTTGTGCCAAGCCAAACTTCAGTTCTTTGTCAGTGATTGATCCAGGAGTTGGAGTAATCTTTTAACAAGTATTGTACTTGTAAAACTCCCTGTGCACATTTAACTTCCAGTAAGAAATTTATAAACCCAGAAAACACTTTCTAATACATTTGAGAAAAATCGATTTCCTAACTAAGAGTCACTAAAACAGTAATTACTCACAAAAGAGAATTGAGATACCACATCAACTGCAAGAGAAGAAATAGAAGAAAGGCGCTTAGATATTAGATTAAACTTATCTAGTCAGTTAAACTAGTCAGTTAAAACATATGAAGAAAAGCAGAAACCCAGCCAGTATAGCCTTGGATGATATGTTAATGTATTTTCCAGTTTGGAGTTTAATTCCATTGATTTTCCATGACCATCAAATTTCTGTGTTGAGATTCCTTTATTGATCTCATTTAGCTATACATACAGCAACATAGCAATTGGAAAGGAGAGCTGATAAACTCCCAAACTGGTCACAGAGCATAGACATGCACAAAACCCCAAGAACTCTTGACTCTTGAGAAAATATTATGATGTGAAACATCATTATATAAATAAGAACTTCAGGAGAAATGTTAATAATTCAAAGAGCTCAAAGATGCAAGAGGCATTTGTCCACTCCCTTTGATTTCCACCGGACTGTATAGTGTGGGATGGAAGAAGGGTTGCTACTTCGGCCTTTTCATCACCAAACTTGGAAAAAACTGTAGTAGGAAAGGAAAGTAAGAAAGCTGCCTCAGTGTCTATTTAAAGTGCGATGCGGTGTCACAGTACTAATATTGATCTTTTCATAAACTCATATCAAAGAACTCTGAATAAGAAATAGAAAAATATTCTAAAGTAAATACTGGGAATATTCTGAAGAAGAGTGCAACATGATTATTTGAAAGTAACATATGGCAACAGAAGGATGTAAAGAACACTATGATCTTAATTGCCTTGAGACCTGAGTATTCTGAGGGTATATTTCCAAAATAAAACCATTTGTTGTGTAGTTAAAATGGAGTGAATGCTAGCAGAGAAGTTAAAATTGTGTTGGAGATTAGGCTTTGGTTTAGCAAGTGTTTCATTTGAAACAATGTAAATGAGTGAGATATTGAGACTGAGTCATATAAAATGAGAGGCTGTGGGAAGTGTTTATTTTCCTTTCTGTGCATTTGGGATTCCTGTGCAGAAGCTAACTCATATAAAGCCACAGAATGAGTTAGATATGAATCCCTTGTGAAAGAGATCTCTGTGGTTTCAAAGAGAAAACAATATAAACAACATGAATTCTGTAAAATTATTCTACAGTGCTGATTAGAAGTAAAAGAAAACAAGCCCTGAGTCCATTTAAAAAGATGTTGCTCAGTAGCAAAAACATTCAGAGCTTGTGGAAACTAGTGGAAAAACTATTGACTTTTATAGGCCTGAAATTAGTTCAGCCACTTATCTGAAGTAATCCTTAAACTAGTTCAAAAGCAGACTGCCATGTATTTTTTAACCTTCTTGTTAAGAGAATGATCTCTGCATAACAAGCAAACCAAGGGAACCAAGGCATATGAGAAGTCAAGGGACCGATTACGCCAAAGGCATCTTCTCTTCATAGCCACTGACACTGATGATTAAGATTCTGACAGACCTTGTCCAAAAGGTATTTCTAGCCTTCAAGACCAAAGACAGATCAAGTAGCATGAGGAAACAGTGCAAATTATTTCTAATGTCCAAAAAAGCTTAGTCAAAAAATGGAAAGTCATTGCTTCATTTAAGTATATGACACCAGCTCAGGAGCTAACAGGGCTCATTGACAGAGCCCTAAACTAGCTTGGAGGGGGGAAAGGGACAAACCCAGGTGCACCAGTGGTGAGCAATGGGAGGGTATGCCAAATCTCAAGGAAATGAGCACTAAAGGGAACCCTCAATTTGCTTCACCATGTTTTGGCTACGAAGTACCACATGTGGAAATGTTCTTACACTAATGCATGCAAGAGAGGAACAAAGAGGAGCTTGAGACCTTGGCCCACTCCCAGAGATCTGACATAAATGAAACCTGGTGGGATGAGTCCTGTGACTGGAGTGCCCTGTTGGATGGTTACAGGTTCTTCAGGAAGGACAAGCAGGGTAGAAGAGGCACAGAGGTTGAATGGAAGGCCACACTGTAAGTAATGAAAGGGGTAGAATATATGGAGCTCACAGGTGGCAATGGAACTATTGAGAACCTCTGGGTAGGAATCAATGTGCAAACAAATAATCTGGATGTCACTGGGGGAGTCTACTGTAGACCTCCTGCCAGGACAATGGCACTGATGAATTATTCTTTGAGGAAATAAGAGATGCTTCCATGCTAAAGGCCCTTGTCCTTTTGAGGGAATTCAACTTGCCAGAAATCAACTGGGAGGGTTACACAGCTGGTACAACCTGAACTAAAAGGTTCCAAAAAAACTAGATGATAGCTTCATTTATGGAACAAATTCTAAGGGAGCTGACTTGGAACGATACTGTCCTTGATCTGCTGCTTGTCAATAGGGTGGATTTGTGAACAAAGTGGCGATAGAGACCATCAGTACCACAGAAACCACAGAGATTAAAACCTCTTGTTGACATAAGGATAAGTGCCAGCAAAACCTCAACTCTGGACATGAAGAAACCAGATTTCAGGCTGCTCCGGGAATTAATAAATAAAATTTTCCTGGGAAGAAGTTTCACAGATCTGGAGATCTGTCAGCTCTGCTCACTTTTCAAACATCACCTCCTTAGTGCATAGGAGCCAGAAATTCCCAAATGTCAGAAGTCAAGCAGGAAGGCAGAAGGCCACCTTGGCTGAGCAGGGATGTTCTCCTGGAAATAAGGCAATAAAGGAAGGTGCCTGCCCAGTGGCAGCAAGGTCAGGTAACATGGGAATAATACAGAGATGCTGCTCAGCACTGTAGGGAGAAAATTCATACAGCCAAAGCTCAGCTGTAGTTGAATGGCAAAAGCCAGCGTAAAAATCATTACAGGATGAGGATGGTCACTTCCCAAACAGAGCATGGACAAGGCAGAGGTGTTTGACACAATCTTTGCCTCTTTTTTCAACATGGATGAAGGAGCAATGGGATCTCAGTGCCCTGAGCTGGANGGTGGATTTGTGAACAAAGTGGCGATAGAGACCATCAGTACCACAGAAACCACAGAGATTAAAACCTCTTGTTGACATAAGGATAAGTGCCAGCAAAACCTCAACTCTGGACATGAAGAAACCAGATTTCAGGCTGCTCCGGGAATTAATAAATAAAATTTTCCTGGGAAGAAGTTTCACAGATCTGGAGATCTGTCAGCTCTGCTCACTTTTCAAACATCACCTCCTTAGTGCATAGGAGCCAGAAATTCCCAAATGTCAGAAGTCAAGCAGGAAGGCAGAAGGCCACCTTGGCTGAGCAGGGATGTTCTCCTGGAAATAAGGCAATAAAGGAAGGTGCCTGCCCAGTGGCAGCAAGGTCAGGTAACATGGGAATAATACAGAGATGCTGCTCAGCACTGTAGGGAGAAAATTCATACAGCCAAAGCTCAGCTGTAGTTGAATGGCAAAAGCCAGCGTAAAAATCATTACAGGATGAGGATGGTCACTTCCCAAACAGAGCATGGACAAGGCAGAGGTGTTTGACACAATCTTTGCCTCTTTTTTCAACATGGATGAAGGAGCAATGGGATCTCAGTGCCCTGAGCTGGAGGATCATGACCATGAGAATGATCAGCTCCCAGCTGACCATGAAATCGCACAAGATCTGCTGCTCTGGCTGGATCCTTACAAGTTTTTGGGGCCTGATAGGATTAATCCATGAATCCTTGAAGACTTAGCTGATGTCATTGTTAAACGTCTCTTGATAATTTTTGTGTGGCTTTGGGAATCCAGAGAGGTTCCAGCTGACTGAAAGCTCACAATGTGAGGTTGTCCTGATTTTCAAGAAGGGTAAGAAAGAGGATCCTGGAAACTGCAGTTCTGTCAGTCTCAGTTCAGTGCCCTGTAAAATCATGGAAAAAATCATCCTGGGAGGTATTGAAAGACAAAGAAGTCATTGGTCACAGAGCAGTATGGCTTCATGAGAGGAAAGTCCTGCTTATCAAATTTTATTGCCCTTCTGACAAGGTAATCTACCCAGCTGATGGAGGTAAGGCAGTTCATGTGATCTTTCTGCATTTCAGTGAGGCTTTCAGTGCTGACTCCCACAGTGTCCTGTTTTGCTCTGCATTGCGATGGCCTCACCTCGGGTACTGGGGGAAATTTTGGATACCACAGTATGAGAAAGACATTAAACTATTTGAGAATGCCCAAAGGAAAGGCAGGCACTGATCTCTGTGGTGACCAGTGACCAGTGACAGGACTGAGGGAATGGCCTGAAGTTGTGTCAGGGGAGGTTTGGGTTGGAAATCAGGAAAAGGTTCTTCACCCAGAGGATGTCTGGGCACTGGAACAGGCTCCCCGCGGCAACAGTCACAGCAGCAAACCTGACAGAGTTCAAGAAGCGTTTGGACAATGCACTCAGGCTCCAGGTGAGACTCTTGCAATGATCTGTGCAGGGTCAGGAGTTGGAATAGATGATCCTTGTGGGTCTCTTTCAACTCAGCATATTCTGTGATTCTAGGAGACATCCACCAGCTCCCTGGGCAACCTGTTCCACTGTTCCATCACTAGATAGCCAAGCCTATATGGTGTAGCCTATATAAACAAAGCATTCAGTAGCTTATACAGGCAAGATTCTTTGGGTGAAAATGTGTAAACAAAGCAAACTGTCAAACTGGGTTCTGAAAATTAGTGTTACACAACATTTGAACACCAAGTTCAGGGTCCCAGAAACAAAAAATTGGAGAAGGCCATCATTGAAGGATAATAAGATTAAAATACTCATGGATTTTTTCATCTGGTTATCTCAGTTTCTGGAGGAAAAATCTTCAGCAAAGAACACTTTGTAGTGCCATAAATTATATTTGTTAACACAAACCAAGAGCTTACTTACCTGCTTAATATTTTCTTGTTCACTGCTCCAACTACTTTTCCTTTTGGCAATTGTGAGAGAGTCTGCTAAAGGAGATACAGCATCAGAGGTTGAGTTCCAGCTATCCAAGGCACACAGCAGATAAATAGATTTGCTGGACATAATTATATATGAGATAAGTCAGTCCTGATTGCATGGGGTGAATGATAGGTGGATATATTAATGATCTTGTTTGCTAATTTTATGAGAATTAAGGTAATGAAATTTATTCATAGTGTTCAAGAATGCAAATATTAAGCTGTGTTTTCATTTCCTGCTAGGTGAGAACATTTAAAGAACCAACATACATGATCCAGCACTGTTTAATTCCGTCTTTTTTTATCCATGAAATCCATGCTGTTGACACTTTTTTCTCAGAAAAAGTCATTGAGAAGGGACTTGCCATCTTTTCCAGCAACCATTTGAAAGTATACACAAATGTTTTCTGTCAGCAAATGCAGAAAGGGATGGTGGAGAAAAAGGAGTAAGAAGAGTGAGCAATCTGAAAGAGATGTATTGTGATATTAGCCAGCTCAGATGTGACATCAGACTTTACCAGAGTTCTGAGAAGAATCAGGAAGGAAGGAAATGTGGAGCATAAAGGCTGTGTTTTAAAGTATCCTAAAGAAACTAAATTTTCCTGCTGTTTCTCCATGAGGCTTAAATAACTTCCATTCTCTCTTTCCTCAAAACAACTAGGTTTTATGTGACCAAAATATACTGATACCATTCGCATGTTTATCATAGTGTAATGGCTTGGTTCTGACCCAAAATGAGCACATCTTTTCCTTAGTCACCTATAATTCTAACCTTAGTCGAAGTAATTCTAGAAGGTAGGAAACAGACTTTTTGTGTACACAGTTGTCCTGTCTTTAAGTGAAGTCAGTTTAAACGATACATAGTTAATTGTATTGTCTTTGTTTTACCAAAAATTCCAGAAAAAAAATTGTGTGATGCCTACATATATATTTGAAAGATATTGCTGGCTTTATGCTCATAGTAATCAATATTTTACAAACCTAGCATAAGCATTAGTTTATTACCTTAAAACAAACTTCTTTTATGTTTTTTTCTTGTGTGTGTAAGGGAAGATTTCTAATATTCTCTATATCTTAATCTTCTCGCCTTCAAGCAGTTGAGATTGTAATAGATATACAATACGCCTATATTATTATCGTATAGGAAAATGAACTATAAACAGCTAAGTGTTATGAATCCTCTTTTCTGAATTTAGCACAGATTACTACAACTTTCTCCAGCATAAATACAGCACAGCTACTAGTATTGCATAACATAGAGCTGCCTACTTTGACTTCTGTCACTTAAACTGATAACTGCAGTAGTCAGATATGAGATATAAATATAAATTAAAACCTCTACTGTGTCTGTTCAAAACAATATATATGTAGTTTATATGCAATTCTGGTTAGTACAGAGAAAAATCTCCCATATTGAATATGTTTTTAAAGCTTTATTGTGACTATACTCAGTGCTTTTACCAAGGAATTACTTAAGGTGATTATCAGGGAGAGATGACCTGGAAGAGGAAAGCCTAGAGACCGTGGCTAGAGTTAATATGTAGACCAAAGCTGCTGAAGGAAAGTAGCCACACGTTCTTCCTTTGCCAACTGTGCTCCAGTACTAAATAAGTTTTATTGCTAAATCAACAAGATTGTCTACACTGCCTACAGCCTAAAATATTGGTATAGACTGCATGTTAAACCCCGGAGTGCAGAGCCGGGGACTCTGGGAAAGCAGACTACTTCAGGTAGCTGAAGTAGTCTGAGGTAGCTTTGCAGAAGCAAGGAAAAGCTTATGCTGGGTAACTAGATTAAGTGAACACTCTTAAAGGAAAGTAATATGAAGCATGGGCACTAGTGTAAGTACTTGGATTTGAACCTGAGATAGTTTTACTTGTACACTATGTTTGTTGTCAGTATCAAGTGGTATTTTTTTTATTCCAGAAAGCATTCTTCTAAGGAGTAATCCTGCTGTGATGAAAAGTTTGTAAGAGCTTTTCTCTCTCCTGGAAAAATGTGTAAAGTGCTCACCAGTCTCTGGGAAGGAAAGTTTCTTTCCTTTTTTCCTTATTATTCCCCTATCTCTCATCTACATACACAAAGGCAAACACAGTCAACTTCTGCCTGAAGTCATTGCAGAAAGTCAGTTTCCCCGATTGTCCACTTCTACAGGAATTTCCAGTGTCTCAGTTGCCCATGATGTTGAACTATGTGTTTCTCATTCTTGTCATTATTCAGAGTCTGAGCACTGCACCAGGGTACTCTCCTGAGCTATGGAGGCAGCTCAGAGAGGTTTATTGAAATTCTGTGACCACCCCCTCCTTTGGTAAATGTTGTTACCGCAAATCAAATAGACTATATAGCAACTCTCTACTGAAGGATAGGAGCAGGTACCATCTCTGTGATAAATCTTGACTCTAAAACCAGAAAAGCCAGCTTATTGAATGCTTTTTGATATGGCTGACTCAAGAGCTGCTACATACATGCAGTGTTTTGACAGATACACCTGCTTTTACTCTGTATAGTAGGAGCTCCTGTTAGCTCTAATTTTCACTTCCTGATGCATTGCTTTTAGAAAGCAACATTATGTTTGTTCCCTGTGTAAAACCTACTGTTCATGCAGTGAAACTATTCCCATTTGAGAAGCATTTACTGCAAAATCAAGTACATTATGTACCCAGGACAACATTTATATGGGTGTAGGTCTCAGGGAGAGTAATAGGTTCAGCCTTTTCATTATTTCCAGTAGAAAGGAAATCAAAGGGTTTAAAAATACATGGAAAACAAATTTTCTGCTTAGTAACACTCCAAGCTTTTTGATACTGGACTTTTAAAATAAAATATAAAATGTATTTTGTCATATTTCTTTAGGTAAAAAAATAAAGGCCATCTGGGTTGAACAGATGATGTCTTTCTCCAGCTCTGTTCAGAGGAAGTCCTTGCACTGTCTTTTTGCATGCTGTTAGAGCTCAGAGGAAGGGTGCCAAAAGACCAGTGCATGAAAACATGTGCTTGTCCCATGAAAGCATTTTTCCTTCCTCTTTACTGATGTCTGGCACTGCACTCTGACCGCCCTAAAAATACATATTTGAACAGTAGAGGTCTTGATGTAATGCTTTGTCTGTGTGTCCATAAAGAGGGTGTTTGTTGCTACTGTTGGTTGACTGAACTTGTCATGTATTAAAGTAGTTGTCATAGGGCTGGAATGATCTAATACACTGGATGAATACAAAAAAGTTGACATTACAACATTCCTTATGTTTTTGCTTTACAAGCTTGACAGGTGAGTAATTATGAAGGCAATCCTAGTGGCAAATTAGATTATCATGCAAAAACCTAACTTTCATATTCTTGAAACAAGAGCCATAGGACCTTGTTTTGAGTTTCTAACCAGATGAGAATATACTGTACTAAAACCTGAGGAAGCAGGTACTGCCTAAAGTAAACCCTTCCTTCTGACTGTACCTAAACCAAGAACATAAAGAGTGGTTCTTAAGTTAGAAGAAATTGTGAACACAAACCACCAGGCCCTGCTAAAAGCTAACCAGAATATCTCAGTGAGAATTTTTAAACTTTTGTTTTCCTTCTGCCATGCAGAGCAAGTAGCTATACTTTGATAAATACTAAAAAATACAACATGCTCTAGAACTTTGAATTTTCTTGAAGTAGTACTTTTACTTATAGTTATTTGAACAGGCAAAATGCTGTCTGCAAAGCTATACCAGTGCATGCTAGAGAATCCAGAGAAAGATTAAAATTTATTGCCAGCACAGCATTAATTGTCATTTCTCTGCATTTTGTTACAGTTACCAGAAATATGAGCAGAAGCTTCTCAGAGAATAGAGTTCCAAATGAAAAATCACTTTCTCTTCTTCATAATATATAAACATATGCTTTTTAGGAGTAATTGTCCACTTATTTTTCTGTTCTTATTTGTATGTATCTCACTTGATGGATCATAATATGCACAATTTACAAAGAATACAGTAACTTTTTTCCCCTAACATTCCTATCAGAGAAGCAACTATGGCGAGATAACAATATTATCATATTTTACGAGAACAGAAATAAAGACCAAGGGACTTTCTTAAGCAGACAATGAGTCAGTGGAAAAGGCAGAATCCAAACCTACTTTCAAGCAGATTTCTGACCATGCCTACATTTCCATAACAAGCAGCTTGGCATTTTGATTGCACTTGTAAGAATATATGCAGATTAGACTTCAATTAACAGGTTAAAAATAAGAAACATGGAAGCTGATTGTAGTAGAGGGTTTCTCTGCATTGTGGCAGGGTAAGGGATCCTTCCCTGAGGACTGCCTGTTACTCCCCCTTGCTAGAAAATACTATTGCAGAGGAACAGCTAATGAAATTATCATCAACAACTCTGGTCAGAAACTGGCCTGCTCTGTGAAATGTCTTAAAATGGTTTCTGCAGTGAATATCTAACTGTGCACTCTATGGCCAGCTGCCAGAATTTTGATAAATACCTTATGCAGAAGTCATAATGACAGAACTGGGTTCATTTGCAAACATCAGTCCAACATATCCTGTCTTTATCTACCTGCCTTTATGCTCTCATTTTCTGCACAATTTGCAAGTTCCAGAGCAGACAGACTATGCAAACAGACTGATTAATTTCCTTCCTGATTAGTTCCTCTGCACCCTCAGCCCTGCATACCAAATGAGCATGCCCATAAGAAGTGCCAGGCGTAGTGAGCTAAACCAAGATACTATGGCTGAACTTTCCCTTAGGTTCAGATGTTCATGTTCAGTTATCATTTGTTGAGGTGTGTACAATTTGGTTATAAGTAAAAGCAAGAGAAGGAAACAGACATCCAAAATATGATTGTACCAAATAGATTGAGAGGCAGTTGCAGATATTTGAGATGGGATGTGATGGTTTCTCTGAAACAATGGAAATGCTCCCCTATAGTGGAAATAATGGTGACCTAATGCTGGAGGCTACTGCCAGCTCCCTAGCATGATAATGGACTGCATGTATATCAAGGAAGACAGGGAACTGTGGAAGCATTTAACTTGGAAATAAGGAGTAAAATGGAGATAGACAATATGTCATTAATCATGTATGGAATCTGCCAGCCACTCAGCATACCTACTCTGGTGAACAAATTACTACCTGCTTTTAAAGACTCCAAATGATTATGAAGTTGATCTGACATTAAAGGCTGAGTTGGAGCTCCTTCCTTGGTTTTGATTTTCAGCCTAAGTTATCACATCTGAGAGAAGGTGGATGCCTCTAACTAAAAGCTAATGAGATCTACAGGGGATCAGCATCTCACAGCATTACATCCTCACATTTGACCTTCAGAGGCTTATTCTTAATATCCCTGATGAAAGAGGACTGATGTCTGAGTAGGTCTGATGATTGGTGTTTTAAGTACCTCTGCAGAATAGAAAATCAAGCAATAATTCTTTTTCTTGTTGATTCATGCATAGCTAAGGGACCCAAAAATAGCTATTAGGTTGTTTCCTGCCACAACAGCCTCTTCTAACACAGCTGCAGAGTATTCATGGGAAGTACTTGATAAAATCACCATGATATCATTAGCAGCAACTGTGCTTCTGTCTTGAAATGCTTATCAGAGGAGTAAAAGCTAGAAAAATTAAATTATATTAGAGCTAGATGTGAATATATTTATTTCCTCATTCATTTTTATTTTTCTTGCTGAAAAATGTACAAGCTGACTATATGGTTCTTTCAATTGTTTTTTTCTTTTCACCTTCTTTTTTACTTAAGTCTATAGTTACTATAGCAGAAACTTTCAAAACAAAATCTAGTGAACTGTAGAATTCATGAACTGTAGCTATTTCTGTAGTTTTCATTAATTACAGGGAGCTTTATGCTAACATCATACTGAGGGAAGACAGACAGGTCAGATGCAAATTAAATGAACACAGCATCCACACATCTGACTGACTGTGTGTATATCTGATAAAACTGGTCAGATTCTTTCTTTAACAAATCAACCTCTCATAAAGAGTAGAAAAAAAATCAGGCTTTTTGGTCTGAGAGCCTAAAAACCCCATTATTTATGGCTGCTACTTCCCTTGACCATTCTGCAAAATCATAACTTATCAATTCATTACACAGCATTTGCTACTATGCTGTTTTAACAATCCTTTTGGCAGTGCAGAAATTACTTGACAGGACAAAATGTGTGAAAATTCCTGCAAGAGCAGTAGTCCCAGAACCACTCTCTCTAGGTTATCTGATTGGTCTAAGCTGTTGTCAGCAGTGAGCCATCAATGCCATCCAGTGACAATTCAGATTGGTGATATGGCATATCACAAACCTGACAATACTATTTTGTAGGCCATGTTTAAGAACTTCTCTGCTTTATAGAAATAGATGTATGTTTTTTTCTGCTGTCAGAGCTTCCTCTTGTCTAGGTCAGATCTTATGAATAATGGCACAGAAATGCATGTACAGTACAAGAATCATTCTTCTGACATACAGAAAGTTTATGTCAATGACATTTCACCATGAATAGAAGTCCTGTTGCGAGAGCATTACATAAGCAATACATTTGGCATGTAATTTATATGCATATTTTAATTTGATTATACATGCACGGCTAGTAAGCATCTCTACATGTGTATGTACAATTCCAAGCATGGGCTTCAGTTCCATAATTTCTATAATCTTTAACCCCAATCCACCCATCATGATTATACATCACTTTGAACTCCTCTTGAATGGTTTGCAGATTCAAAGTGTTAAGTCCCTTTGTCATGAAACAGCTGAGCAGATATTTTCATGATTTTTGAAGTTAGAGTCGGTACTGAAATCTGTGCCAGAAGATATGTTACTGCCACCTTCAGCTCCAGATGGCATTTTCTCCCTTGCCTGGACACTGGACATGCAGATCTGTAGTGGTGTGAGGGCTCACATCTGGCCATGGTGAGTCAAGAGTTAGATGTTTCTGTTCTTCAGCCCTGGGACACACAGTATAGGGAGGTGCCTTCAAAGGGAAGAGTGTGAAATGCCTGTTTGATCCCCACAGACCTGAGTGACCTTACTGCAGACAAGACCATGGTGCTGTGTGATAGAAAGGGAAAATCGCAAGTTCTCCCTTTTCTACACAGCAATGAAACCATTACATGTACACTATGAGGATGCATGAAGTATGATGGTGTATGTGGTGCTGTGACCCCATAGCCGTGGCAACAACTGCGCCACGTCAGATTAACCTAATGCCCTTTTCCATTAACAGCAAAACTGTGGTGATTTTTGTTGGTCCTTTATCCACAAAATGGAAAGCTGCATTTCAGTTCTGTGTTACAGTTCTAGTGGTTGCAAAATTTGATGCTGAATAGACCAACAGTATCTTCTGTTCTGAGAATCAGAAGACAACAACAACAACAAAAGTCCTGACAGAACTGTTTGCTTGTCTTTCATTGTAAAGCAGGCCTGTCAAGTCTTATGTGATGAGCATCAGACTTGTTCTTTTAGCAACTTCTTTCTCATTCCCTACTGCAGCATCTCCAGTTCATGCATCAGCAGTGTGCTGTCATGAGGCCTGATGTGTGAGTCTGGTCTATTGGGATTTTAAGGATTTGCAGAATCTGCCAAGGTCACAGACCCAAGTATCTATACAGCAGTGAAGAATCTTTGTCTGTTGCAAATACAATCTGGTTTACCCCGTGACAAGATTCTATATACTTTATTTGTCTTCTGACAAATAAAGAGCCTGACAAGAGCTCCCCACAGATTTTTTTTTTAATGGCTGTTTATTGGAGATCTGTGCTTGAGACAGATCTTGTCTCAGTGCCAAATCCACTATCAATTTCTAGCTTAATTTCAGAACGAAATTTTGTTAATTTATGCTTGCCTTCTTGATGAAATAATGCTTTAAACTGGAAAGAAACATTCCTGAAATCTCTAGTCACTATTTTCTTGATCTCTACATTTCCTGTTTACTTAGTCAAAAAAATTGTATTTTTTTAAAAGAAATATCGAAAAAGATATACCTCAACATTAACATTTTACAGTCATAATTGAAAACATGGCAGACTGAGTGAGGGTGAATGACCTTTATTGCTTTGTGAAATACTCATGACTCCCTTTTTTTCTGTTCTCTGCATCCAAAGTCCAATCCTAGGATAAGTCAAATGGCATGCTGGAGTAAAAGAAATACTGTTTTCTAAAAGGTCAGGGGAAAAAAAGAAAGCTATTTGGCCTTATGGAAGAGAACATGACAGAAAACATTGTTGAGTGGTACTGATCTTTCATGGCTAGATTTAATTCAACAGCTAGAATTGTGTACCTAGTAAGAACCTTTATTTTCTTAAATGAAAAATTGAAAGGATTTGTATGTTGATCTAGGAATTACAAGAAAGGAACTATGATCATTAGTTAACTGTCTTTGCCTTTTTATTCTCCATATTAACTCAGATTTCTTCTACTCTGAATCTTACTTATTTGCTAATATTACAGCATGGCCTACACTTTGAAAGTTTTGAAAACACAGAGAATATTTGCTCCCAATATATGCACTGAACTAGTGAAGTTACATTGCATCTGTGTTATCTTTAGTTATGTAGACCTCTAGTGCAAAATTGAGAAACAGCTTTGTTAGTGCCTGCAACATTTCAGAATTCATGCATTCAAAACAACTCACTTAGTTACAAACCATCTGCCTCTTGGTGCCTTTATTATTACAAGTTTTCCTACATTTCATATGTAGCTTTGAAAGTTACTGTTTATCTTCTATGTGCAATAGAATAGTGTTTTGGGCAAAACCCAAACTGTGTTACAGAGATTAAAAGGTGTCCTAAAATCACACTGCTCTACATCTACCTAAGTGAGATTGACTGCATGAACTGACATGCAGCATGTTCATTCTCGGTTAGCTTTTGTGATTACTTATGTTATTTGAATGACTTTTTGCCATAACCTAAAGAAAACTCATACTTCTCTTACTTTATTTAGTTTCAGTTAGCAAATAATAACCAACTTGTTCTGTGAAACCCATTTGGTATAGGGAAAAAAAATCATTCCTGTGAGTGTAGGAAACACAAATCAAAAGGAGGTAGTATAATCAATTGTAATGGGTTAAAATTCAAAACCAGGCAGAAACACCAAAAAATGTAGTGGTTATCACATTCGCCGAATTTGTTTTGTGAAACATAGTGTGGGGATCTAACTTTCATTTTCAGTGTAATAGAATTAAAAAGCAAGGCAAAGCAGGCTCAACTTAAAAATAGAAACAGTTAGATTTATTAACATACACTAAAGGGTAAACAAAAAAAAAAAACAACCACGAAACCCTTTCAAAGACACCCACCTCCTCCCTAGCAACAATCTACTTTTCTATGAAACAATGCAAAGAGACGAAACATCAGAACTCTTAAGTCAGTAGCACTTAATAAAATAGTCTTTCATTCAGTCTTTTGAGAGAGACAAGTCCCTCCTGATTCTTCTGGTAACTTTCCACAAGAGACACAGTCTGTTTGTGGCTTCCAGTTCCCACAAATGCAGCCCGCCCGACACTGCATCCGTGAGCTTCCCAAATGTAGCCTTTCATATGGCCACATAAGGGCTGTGGACTTAAAACACAGGGTTTCACCTCTTAAAGATGCACAGCTTCACAATAAAGGACTTCTTATTCTTCACTGGTGACAAGGCTCCAAGACATCTCAATAGGACCACTGCAACAATTTCTAATAAAACATCCATTTCAGAAAAATTCAAATATTATAGTTTCTAATTCAAATGTCCACTCAGTANCAGAATCTTGCAAGATTCCTGTATTTAAGTGGTGTGTCCCCAGGGGTGTACACTTTTTACCTGATTGGCCAACTTGGCTGTCAGTTCCAAAACAGACTACCGATTGGTTTTTCTACCATTCATGCCAAACCAATACATCCATGCACCTGAAAATCTGAATTGATATTCGTAACTACTCCTCTGGTGTTTGTACTACAACCTGGTTAAAAGAATAAGTTTTTTTACTAAACTGGATCCCCTGTATGTTAACCCTGGGTGAAAATATCTAGTTCATAGAAATTATATTTAAAAGGGAGCTTCAAGTACACCATGCTTCAAAAATGTCAATATATTGTGACCCAGTAATTACTGATCAAAAGAAACTGTTGACCCATGAACACAATGCTCTGTGGACAAGAGTATTCAGGAGTATCATCACAGCAGGCCACTGGACTAACATGCTTGAGGTACAAAAGCTTGCTTATGTCTAGCACTATACTATTTCATTCTCGTCCGTTTCTCTCCTCTACTGTCTTCAAAAGCCTCTGGCAAAGACAGAAAGAAAATGATGAAGTTTCTGCCAGATAACAAAGAGACAAAAATGGAGTAATAAAAAAACTACCGCAGTATCCATCTCTTCAACCAACACAAAATGCAAAATGACAAGGCCAGGCTGGATGGAGCTCTGAGCAACCTGGTCTAGTGGGTGGAGTCCCTGCTCAATGCAGGGGAGTTAGAACCAGATGATCCCTTCCAACACAAACCACTCTACAATTCTACAAAACCAGTGTTATTTGTGCATTTTTATACATTTGAAAATTAAAGAAAGAAAAAGTATTGTTTATGCATATATCTGTTTACTTTAACATTTGCACTGGAAGAAAATAAACCCCATGCTTTACAAAAGCATGATAATGAAGTAACACAGCTTTATGTTCTATTAATAGTTGCCTGTATGGAGTTTTTAGGTGAGAGACTGCTTCAAGACTTCAATGCTAAGATAAATGCAAAACAATCTGAAAGCTGTGAAGGATCTTCGTCTTGGGATAAATTTGGGAACCTGCATCATTTAAGTCTTGATTTCTAGCGTATCTGCTGTAAATCTACTTTAAAAGTTTAATATAATAGTAAATCCATAGTATCAATTTTCTAAATTCCATAATCAAAAACTTCTCTGAATACTTCAATCTACTGTTTCAAATATCTGTTCAGCTAGGATTTCAAGTGACATTTCAGAATGAGAAATGTTTTATGGAAAATTATAGTTTAATATATATTCAGGATTATGTGATGTATATATAATACTCTGTAAATCTGAAACCCCATGAAACAAAGCTTGCATAGGAGAAAAAAAGCTCTGATTTTTCCCTAACTGCAACTGATAACATATATAATGTGCCCTGTTTTCAGAGGGAAATGGGTAGTTACTCATGATTTTTTGGTAGGTACTCACCTAAAATCAGTAGTAAAACTAAAATGCATGCATTAAGAAAACCCAAAAGTGACTCTTAGCAGCCATGCAGGTGGATCTAAAATGCTGAGCAAATTCAAGGTATCTACAATGGCAGAAAGAGCAACATTCTGAGTTTCATGTAGGCAAAAGGGGTGAGCTCCAAAAAATGCATAACGACTTTGAAAAATACTTGCTTCCTATCTTTGTATTATAGTGGAGAAGGTATAAACAGCAGCAAATGAAATTAAAAACGTGCAAAACTAGAATGAAATTTCTTCTGGCATTACACTTTAATCCATATTCATGTCTCTATGACACAATTTGTGTCACAGCTCCTATGGCTGCATCACTTCATGCAGTGTATACCACATATGTAAAATGGATAACCCACAGGGCAAACTGCTGTTTCCATGATGCCTCAGCCACCACTGCTGCCTTCTCCTGCCCCTTCCTCTGCCTGGGATGTGTCCAGCTCTCAAACCCTGGGCAGACATCCCCAGAGTCACCCATGGCTCATCTTCACCCTGTCATTAGAGCAGAACTTGCCAAATCTTAAATCTGGCTCCAACAGCCTTTTTACATTTTTCAACCCTCTATGGACCTGTCCATTTGGGCCCAAGGTAAATACGGACTCTGCATTAGAGAATGGGCTTATGCAAAAAGTGCTGAGACAGATAGTTAAAACTTCTTGGATGATTAAATGCCACCTCATAATGACATCAGTAGGGACATCAAAAGGGCTGACACCATCCAGAAGCGATGTCCCCATGTCTGCGCGGGGCCACAGCCATGGCACAGCAGCACCACACGGAGCTGCCCAACCCTGTTTGTCAGGGATCGGGCAAAAGCCAAGCAAGGGAAGAGAAAGCAGGACAGTAGGATGCGACGAGGAAATAGCACAGGGGCACAGCACTGCACACAGAAAGGACACTGACCAGCAGTCTTCAAGCTGAAGGGCCCTCGGCCACCCAGCCTCAGCGATGGCTGCGGGCCATGGGGCGCGCCCGTGAGAACGGGACCAGCCCGAATACTGGAGCGGGATAACGGGGAGGGAGCGGGATAACGGGATGGGATAAGGGGGAGGGAGCGGGATAACGGGGTGGGATAAGG